>JAQFVV010012394.1:31187839-31469279 GCA_028023455.1 Epiperipatus broadwayi
TTCTCTGGAATGGGAAAATTTTGAATAGACTTTATTTTCTCTGGATGCGGTTTTATTCCCTCATATCCTACAATATGTCCTAAAAATTGTATCTCCTTAACAGCTATTCTACTCTTTTTAAATTTATTTTAATATGTTTCTCTTCACACTCTCTCAGAAACATATTAAGATGATGAAAATGCTCTGACATGTTTTCAGAAGCAATCACAACATCATCTACATACATAGTAATGATGCCCTTTACTTCATCAGACAATACCTTGTCTAAACATGTGAGGAGTCCAGCTCCACTATTTATAAGCCCAAAAGGCATTCTTTTAAACACATATGAGTAGCCCTCATATTTAAAGGCAGTGTATTGCTGATCTTCATCATGCAAATATACCTGCCAATAACTAGCTGTTAAGTCGACTGTAGAAAAGACCTTTTTGTCCTTAAATTTAATGAGCAATTCCTGCACAGTAGGAGGAACATCACGTTCTGGAACCGTTAACTGATTCAAGAACCTCACATCCAAGCAAATACGTATGGACCCATACTTTTTACGAACGACCACTAATGGACTGTTATAGGCTGAGGGACTTCTCTTAATAATTTTCCACTCAACCATTTGATCAATTTGTTTTCTTACTTCATCTTTATATTGGTAAGGGATAGGATAGCTTTTACATTGGAAGGGGCTATAGTCCCTCAAGCGTATCGATGCACATATCCCTTTATCACATCAGGCCTTTTAGAAAACACATCCTTATATCTACATAGTATCTGAAAAAACCTTTGCTTATAGTTGTCATCTAACTCAGATGATTCATCGACCTTTGCATATAAATCTGACTTTGTAGAATTATCTTGGATGGTTAGTATATTTACACTCTTAATGGGTACTGACCTCTTAAAACTATGCTTTTCCCCTTTTATAATTATTTCCTGATTTGCATAATCGATAATACATCCAAACCGATTCATGAAGTCGGATCCTATTATGACCTCATGAATAAGTCCAGACATAATCAAAAAGATTTGTTCTACTGTAATTGAATTAATTCTCACATTCAGCCATACTTGCTGAGTAAACAATTTGGCCTTTCGACCATTTGCCATTATAACCTGTGTCTGTTTCAATTTTCAGAGATAAGGGAAATTTGACTCCCTGAATCAAGTAAAGCCCTTACTGAGGTACCTTGAATAACTATAACAATTTCTGGACAATAATTAAGGATATAACTTTCCAAATCCCTATCATAATCATCATCTTCTGTTTCAAAATTTATTGATTCCAAATAACTAAAAATATCATGGCTCCCCAAATTCACTATACTATGAGTCTCCTGCAGTGAGGAACATTCCAACGAGGCCATTTTTAATTTAAAGGACTAGTCTTAGGCCTAGCCCCTAGCATTTTCACAGGTGTATTCTGTGATATGCTGACAGGATAACTTCCTGCTGCACATGCACCCTTTTCTGCTCTATCATAACCTTTGGGATTAGCCCTGTTTGTATTTACTGGTGCTAAAGACTTGGCATATTTAGTGCCTCTATAATACCTATCATTTCTATTATCTAAGGCCCTTCTATTTCTATAATATTTAATGGGAGAAACATTGTAAGTAGGATCATTTCTGTGGTATTTGTGACCACTTCCTGTAGGTGCTTCACTTGCCTCAAGTGATCCAAGTATATCGGACACCTCTTCAACAGTATGCCTATCGGCAGCAATCAGAGTTTGCTCAATATGGCGTGGCAGGTTTCTCCTAATGATACGAATTATTTGGTTTTCCGACAACGGATATGCGGTCAGCATTTTCAATTTTGCTGTCTGCATCTGGAAAAATTGAGTCAAGCTACCCTTGCTAATACTATATTTATCTTGGTTAATCTGGTGCCTAATGTTATCCTGTTTGTCTTCCCCCCAAAAACTATTCAACAATACATATTTAAAATCCCCATATGTTTCGGGCTTATTAAACAAGGACTTCCACCAATGTTTGGCAGATGCACTCAAATGATTACTAGCCACCGACAATTTTTCCATCTCACTTAATCTACTTAATGAGAATAGCTCTTCCAGTGCGCTTAGATACTCTATGGGGTTTTCATCATAATCACCCTTGAAGACTTTGAGTTGGATAAACCTTGCTATGTTTCCATCTATCCTTTCTCTCTTAATTTCTTCTGGACTATGTATTAATTTATTATTCTCATCCCCATACATTGATGGTATATCATGATCACTTCTATTTAACTTATTTTCTGTGGTCAAATATTGATATGGTTTATCCATTAGACTATCATTACCTTTTACCATAGTATCCTTTATTCCTACTACTTTATCTTCCAACATTATAGATATCCTATGATTGAGATTTATTTCCTGTTCCTCCAAATGCCTATTTATTTCTTGTTTCAGTATCTTGCTATTATCTTTAATTTCATTATAAACCTCTTCTTGATTTTTAGCATAATTTTCTAACTGTTGCAATGATGATTGGTGACTATCTAGTCTATCCTTTAAATCGTCTAACTCTCTTGCCTTCACTTGCTCAATGTTGCTTAACTCTTCTTGGACACCTAGTAGACTATTCTGCGATTCTTTACACACTTTCTGTAATTTCTTTATTTCATTATCAGCCTTGTTATGTTTCTTGCATACCTCTTTATATTCAACTTTCATCTGGCTTTGAAGATCCTTAACCTCTAGCTTAAGATTGTTTACTTCTACTTTTGAAGCCTCTTGACCATCCTTGTAAGCTTTCTCAAATTTTGTGTACTTTTTCTCTAATTCTTTGTGCCCAACTTTACAATTTTTAACTTCCTCACTCAAGTTTTCAAATCTATTTTCTAATCTTTCTTGTGATTTATTTAACTGGTCCATTGACTCATCAAATCTGCTATCACATTTACTATCAGATTTTTTTAACTGAGCATCTAAGTCATATTTAAATTCCTCAAACTTGGCATTAGTAGCATTTAGCTCGATTTTGCACAAGCCAATTTTAATATTTACCTCCTCTCTAAGTTCTTTATTTTCTTTAATCATATCACCCAGTTTATTATTCATGTCTTCTCTTAACATTTGATTATCTCTACTCATGTCACTAAATTTATTATTTATTTCACTACTTATATCTTCTCTTAACTTATTATTATCTCTGCTCATGTCACTAAGTTTATTATTTATTTCACTATTCATATCACAAAATTTTTTATTTATATCACTTTTCATATCACCCATCTTTTCCATTAATTCTTTCAGAATTGGATACAAATCTCCTTCAGGTTTTGATAATTTTTCTTTCTTATTGCTTTCCATTTTTTTTATTTTCTATTTATGTCAAATATTTATCTCTATTTTAAATAAATTGCGAAATACTTTACTTTTATTTATTCTTACATAAAACATATCTACCCATTCAATCCTACAGCTGCGAATAAAAATCCCCAAAGAACGACAACAACAAATATTCTAATATCTTATTTAAACCTATGATATAATATAATCAGCTATATAACTCCACCAATGCATATAAAAATAATACCATGTTTTAGCATCTATATGAGACTCAAACTTGGGTCTTTAATTGGTTATTTCGGCCCGAGTTGGCGCGCCATTTTGTAACCGTCAGAATTGTTGAATGCTGTATTCCATTTAAATTGAAGAAAGAAGGCCCAAAATGTTGGTGCCAATTTGTAACTGATTGAATTTATGGATGACGGTGATGGTTAGGATGATCAACCTGATCTGATAAAAATCTAATAATCTAATTTAAATTAATCTGGTCTAGCTCAATCGGGTCGCCGTTATGTAATAAACCATCACAAAGCACAAATAATCTCTCTTAAAGTTTAATTTACTTAAGTTATATGTGAAATGAAGGAATAATGAGACTATCTGCTCCAGACATCAACAAATCCATCACAATTACAACATAAATTGCAAAGAGCAGTGAAACCAACTACTATTGCCCTAAACAATAATATAGGATTAGGCTAACTACTTGATTGGCAATCTAATCAAAATCAAATCCAATTAATAACTAAAACAGATTCCAATATATATTTTATTAGCCTGTTACTGTTATAGTAATTTAAATCTACTTTATTATTTAAAGATGCTGCCTTTTTAACTTAATGGATAAGCTTCTAAGTATCTGTAATAGTACTTTACAAAACATTTGTTTGCATATAGACATTATTTAAATATCAAAACAAAATAATACTTGAACCCAAATATATATATATATCTATCTTAATAAACGCTAAATAGAAAGATAAACACTCGTGTTAATAAGCGATATATATTTCTTTCTACTTCAATCTCTACTTAATAATTTTCTGTGGGCATCAACTGGTTTTATTATAATTTTATAAACACTTTGAAAATTTATGCACTCACTTAAATGTTTAAACAAATTAATATACGTCTATGGTTTACTAAGAAGTTACAAAATAATTTATAAATAATTTATAAATATCTTCCAATAAAGTGCTGCTTAATTAGTGCTTCGTTTATGTTTTTAAAATAGAATACTTCACTGGAGTTTAATATCAACACTCTATTAGCTCATCTCTAACTCTACAATGTCCAACCACATTACATAAAAGACATATTGAGCTTCTATTGGATGTTTATTCACATGTGAGTATTAATACAATTTGTTTGAAATTTTAAACAATTGAATAAAAATTTGACCGGCAACAATTAAAACATATGATTATAATTGATATTTATACAAATCAAAACAATATTCAATTAAATCGGTCAATGAAGTTTATTCGCTTCATTTTATAGGAGTTTAAGAAAAATATCCAAGATGAATTATTCTGAACCAAACGATAAAGTATAATCTATTTAGATTTTTATGACGGAATCAGACAAACATGAAATGATTGACTTTGTAATATTAACTAAGATAAATGAGAATATGTATATATAATATTCGAATGCAAATACAAATATAAAATTCATATGGAAACAAAATAAAATACTAATAAGCAAAACATACCTTATCTTATATTCCAATTCGCTTGCCAAGCTGAGTTTGAATCTTGTTACTTAAATAGCTACACCGTCTTATACAATCCAAATAAAACAAAATAATTAAACTAGTCTTGATATTTAAATTAACTCAATTTATTAGATTATAGAAAAGAAAATTGGCAATATTAATGATAAAATACATCGGAAATGACCTTATATTTTAGATTGGTTGACTAAATAAAAATGATCAAATTGCTATGTGTATCTCTGAATATGTTGCGATAACAATAACGACAAAAAAAAAATGAATGAGTAAATGACGGGAAAGGCTTTTGGATATTTTACTAAAAAAAAAATTTACATATAACTGATACCAAAAAAAATGTGAAATAGGAGGGTATCAAAATCTATTTGTTTATCAAAATAATAACGGATAAATGAATATGAAATAATAAATATATTTGAGTCTTTCCGATCATCTTCATTTAATAAATTATATTACTTTTAGAGATAATAAAAAAAATCATTCCCTTTTATTACATATAAAAAAAATTAATACACGCACATTTTATATATAAAAAAAAATCATACCATATATATATATGAGTCTGTTCGTTCACTATTTATTGGCCCATTGATTGACTTCAGTTCTTATGGTGTAAAGAGAAGTTTCTTTGTCAGAAATAATAATCGCAAACTTTATAAGGCTTCACTAAAAGTTTTCTTTTTCTGTCCGAAGAGGTGAGTGCACTTTGATTATCCCTTTTATGATGTGAATTGATCCAGTGGGTTCCTGTTCCTTTAATCGTGAGACGATGTTTACGCAAATCCATTTTTTTTTTATAAAGCATTTTCCTTTACCTCATAGGTTTTTTTTTTTTTTACTTTGCTGCCGCTTTCCCCGGAAACCTTTCGCAACTGCCCTCTAAATGATTGAACGGGCAGATAATTCCACTATTTTTCCATGTTTTATGGTTTTACACACAAAAAAAAAATATTGAAAAAAACTTTATTTGTTAAGACAGAAAATATGTCTGTCCTTGACTATAGCAAAAGGATGAAGAAGATCCTGTTATATTCTGTCGCGTCTTTTTTATATGTTCTCTTTCTGACGTTTTTCGTATCTTGACGACCATTCAATATTACTCAATTAAAAACTCAATTCTATCAATTTTCTTATAGTGGTTTTTGCGCGGTTTTGGGGTAAGTTTGGAGAAAAAGATACATGAAAATTAAATCCAAATTCGATTACAATTTTTTTATTATTTACAAACCAAAATATAAAATTGATATAATAACCTTTTAAATTATTGATAAACATCAATGATTTACACATATCTATATTTTTTAATAATAATATTTTTTTTAAATTAATTTATAAACAAGTATACACAACATAAAAAACATTGAACTGTATGTAATAATGTTACTATGGTGACTGCATTCATATATGAAATATTTAAAATAATATCGATCCTATTTAGTTAAACTTATATTGTACTGAATTGTTTATTATTATTTTTTTTTATATATATACCTGGATCATCAATTTGAACATTCACAATATATATATATATATATATATATATATATATATATATATATATATATATATATATATATATATATATATATATATATATATATATATATATAAAGATTTCAAGTATGTGAATTTTTCATTACTTATTATTTAAAGTTTTGGACATTATTATATAAAAATTTTATTTAATCAGTTAAAATGTTATACTACCAAAACTACTCTATTAACTAATACTGGTTTTCTCATTTTAAAACCCATAAAATAGCTATTTTAATATATTGTGACAGTATATACAGCTTTTTAAACTGTATATAGTTGATCAAATTAAAATTATCTTATATAAAAAAAATCTTCAGTAAGTTTTAAATACTTAATTAAAAGACAGCTAAATTTAGTAAGAAATATATTCAAAATTATTATATATTTAGAGATTTATTAAATATAATAAAAATGAAATTTCTGTATATTTGTTACTTACTAACTCAAGAAATATTGTATCAATCTTGACGAATTTTGTATGATTTCCTTTCTTTTGTTTTTTTGAAAATTACATAAGCTATGAATTTTGTTTTATGGTATTTAATTGTTTTAAAAACTTTCATAATTTCCAGCACAAAAATATGTTGGAATCATCATTATATTTTAATGATGTCATAAAACTTGAAAATAGACCAGCATTAGGTAAAAGATTACAGATGTTGAAAGATATTGTGATGTGCACATTGAAATATGTACTAGAGAAAATGGAGAGAATTATAGGTTTCGGTAAAGCAAGGTAAAATTTAATTTCGTAAATATATTTTAAATTAATTAATATTCTTTGCACCACATATTTAAAATAAAATCCTAAATATTAATGTTATATTTTTTGTGATATTACTGTAGATGATGCATGTATTATTATTTGCAATACAAAAATGTGTTAAAATCATAGTCATTTTCATGTAAATATTATGCAAATACATAAGACATGACAACACTACTTAGTGCATCAATCTCGATGAATTTTGCATGCTTTTTAAATTTTTTTTAATGTAGTTAATTGTTTTAAAAACTTTTGTAATTTACAGAATAAAAATGCATTATAGCAAGTAAAAACAAATAATGAAAATTTTTATACTACTGAATTTGATCAATTTTTACACTTTCAGTTTAAATATATTTAACATGCTGCTATGGTATGAATGGAATTTAATTAATTTACCTATTTCATCAAAAAAGTTAATAACTACAAATACTTTGGTCAGATTATTACTACAGATAGAAGCGTAATGGATAAAATAAATCATAGAATTAAACTTGGTTGGAGTGCTTTTGGTAGAAATAACCTGATACTAAAATAAAATATGACTATGTGTTTAAAAAGAAATGTTTTTAATAAATGTGTTTTACTAGTTCTTACTTATGGATCTGAGACTTGAACACCTAATATAAGAGCAATCCAGAGACTTCAGATCACTCAAATAAGTATGAAGAGTTGCATGTTATGAGTAATAAGAAGAGTTCAAAAAGATAATATGGGTAAGAGAACAAATGGTGTTACTGACACCATTGAAAGAATTTAAAAAAAGAAGTGGAATTGGGCTGGACATATGGCTAGAAGAGATAAATAGATGGACACTTGAAGTCTTATATTGGATTCCAAGAGATTGTAAAAGACCCAGAAAGGGACAACATGTAATATGACTGGATGAAGTAAGAAAGTATGTAGAGATGATGTGGAGGAATCAGATAAGATTGATTAAAGTGGAGAGACATTCATTCTGCAGTGAATTGATAATCATTGACAATGATAGTGATGGTGATTTAATAAAGAATTTTAAAATGCAAGTATTCAAATTAAAATTATTTTTATTTGACATAACTCATTGCTTATAAAAGTGAAATAGTCATTTTTAACTGATGTTGAAAACACATGTATTACATGGAAATCTTATTTCAATATATTTTAAACATCAAATACATTATAGTATTTTAAGACTAAAGCTACAATACAAAGAATTCAAAAATATTAATCCTTTATCATTTATCTGTAATTTATTAAATCTATTGTATACATAAATTTAAAAGTTGATATATTTGTTATTGAATAACTCAACAAATATTGCACCCAATTTTGATGGTCTTGCAATTTTTTTTTTTTTTTTTGCTTTTTGATAATTTTTTACCAAGCTAATATATTGAAATTGTATTTTTTGTTTTAAATTTTATATTTTAATATATTATTTAATGAAAGTCTGTGGGTGTATGCGAGTCCATAAGCTTATATGTCCACACATTACATGAGAATATTTATTTTAAATAGTCATTTTAATAGTTAAATTGCTTTAAGAAAATGGAACTTTTACATTATACTACTACTACTACTACTACTACTACTACTACTACTACTACTACTACTACTACTACTACTACTACTACTACTACTACTGCTGCTGCTACTGCTTCTGCTGCTGCTGCTGCTACTGCTACTGCTATTGCTACTGTTACTACTACTACTACTACTACTACTATTATTATTATTATTATTATTTATTATTATTGTTATTATTAGTAGTAGTAGTAGTAGTATCAGTACTTAGTAGTAGTAGTAGTAGTAGCAGCAGTAGTTGTAATAGTAGTTAATGCGAATGCTATAAGAGAAAGATCACATGATGGTAATAAACTAATGAAAGGGGAGAGAAGAGTAAATTAGAATAATCTTTGTGATGCATGCAAGATTGAAATGATAACAATAGACCAATTATATTCAGTTGAGTGTAAAATGGTTTGTGTCAAAATTGTGAGGGCAGTAATTTGATACTTATCTATTAAAGAGTAATAATTGGCTATCTATATATACTGGGCAATGATAAAGATATGTATATGAGATTGTGATCTGAGGCAACTTATGAGCATGGGTTCACCACAAAATGTGCATCTTGGTGATCATGCAATTTTTTAACATGGCTTTGGTTATATGTTTATGGTTACACCTCTCCACAAGGTGTTAAATGTGAATAGAAACTTTACCTTGCATGAGAGTGATGTAGTGAAAATTACACTACAGAAATATTATTCATTAAGTGAATAATCTCTAGTCTAATGAATGACTCACAAAAGTTACCTCACTGATGTTTGGAATTCTTTACCTATAAAATATCTCCGCTATTTTTTATCAAGCTGAATTTCAACTACCTCCAAGTCATAAAATGTTGTCAAGCATCGGTGGTCGAGAGGTCAGCGACAGCTGCTTTACAAGCAGTTGTCCCGGGTTAGTGGGTTCGCTTCCCGGCTGATGCTATGACGCATGAGAAAAAAAGCCATATAAAATGTTACATAACAGCTTTATATAGATGAATTAAACAATATTTTACCTTTCTGAAAAGCTAATAAATATAATAGCAATTTACAATAAAGTTTTATCATTTCATTATTATAAAAGTTTCACATAAAAGTGAAAAAAGACGTTACGTAAAGCAACAGTCATCGAAAATACACTTCGACTAATTTGTATTTTAGTAACTTGCAAGGAAAATATAATATAAAAGATAAATGCTAATCCACTAAACAAATATTTATGATATTTAAACAATTTTCCGCTCATTCTTGAAATATTTATTGAAAAGATAAAATTGTTTTACCAAAATCATAAAAGTTTTTATAAATATCTTTTACTAATTTGAAATTTTTTATATGGCAGAGAAAAGAGAACTAAAGTTCTTTTAATATTTAAATTTAAAAATGTTTTTAAAAAAAAAACAAAAGTTCTTCGCTGCATTTAAAAAATAAAATATATATTTTTTGTTTTGTTTAAACATTGAAATATTTTACCTTTTCTAATGGTAATCATGATATTATAAAACTCATTGTTGGAAAAGATAAAACTGTAAGTACTGATATGTAAAATTACTCCAGAAAATAAACAGCGAATTAATGATGCAGAAAATATATAAAACTTACTGAAATAGCAACACGCAAATTTACAAGTTAATGAAAGATATTTTATGCAGATTAGCCAAAGTAATAAAAGAGCCTGCAGAAGAATTAAGCAGTATACAAGAGGAAAAGTGTTGTCAGTGAATCTAGCAGATATGCAAAGTTGTCAAGTAAAAAGTAAAGCGCAAAGCAATGCAGAAAGAAAAACAGAAGTAAACCCATAATAAAGAAGAGCTCTAGCCAAGAATCTATTTGGACTATCTTTAGTATAATGTAGTGTGAGCAATAAGGTGCATACAGGAAGTAAAATTATACAATTAACGAGACTTTACATATGTTAATCTCTAAGGAGATAATGTTCTTTGTGGAAATCTAAGTGATCTTATTTTTAACTAGAAAACTAGCAAGTTGAATCACTAATATTAGGAATTGTTGTTGTTGTTGTTGTTATTATTATTATTATTATTATTATTATTATTATTATTATTATTATTATTATTATTATTATTATTATTATTATTATTGTTGTTGTTATTATTGTTGTTGTTATTATTATTATTATTATTATTATTATTATTTCAGAGTAAATAAGCTCTTAAAGTTTTATAAAAACATTTGTTGTTTTTATTTGGCCCTGAATATATTAAATATATTATATAGCACTTTATAGTCAGGTGATTAATATATTTATTATGTTCAAATATATACAATACAATATATACAAATGAATATTTACAAGTTTAATATTGGAGTTTAACCTAAACTCTGTGTTCTGCCTGCCTCTTCCAGCCACATCTGATGCCTTGCCTCATGGGTAGGGTCTATGACTCTTCCAGCTATTCAAGGCAGCTTGCCTCGAGCTGAGAGTGGTCTTAGCAGCATCTGGTCTCTGTGGGACTTGCCTAGCTGTGTAGACAAAATAGCATAGTGCTATCAAAGAGAATACTTGCTGCTGTTTAGGTTAGCAGAGCTTCCCTGGGAAAACACAAAGAGTCTTTTCAGGTTAGACACATTCTTCCTTGATCCTCACAAAAGGTTGGATATTTATACCCAAATCCCTGACCTTATTGAAAATCTTTGGATTCAGCAAGCATCATTGCTTATTGGCCTGTAATAATCATTGGCTATGTTGTTATCTATACATCAGCCTATTTGCCTGTGGCAAAAAATGCTTAATCTGATCAGATAAGGAGGCATCTGGAATAGTCTACTTCTGAGAGAAGGGAGGACTATAACACACATATATATTAATGGTCCAGATTTTCCATCAGAAGATGGTGAACACATCTAACTATGTTCAGACCTAGGGTCTTCAGGAAGGATGCTGTGATTGACCTGATGAAGTACCTAACTAATGATCATGTCTACCTCTACTCTAAGTGTAATCATTAAATTCAAACACACATCCCTCTTTCAGATTCCATTACACCTCAGAAATCAAGCCCAGAGAGAATGTCAACCTCGACTCTCTTCAGAGTTGAATTTATTCTAGACAGCAAGCACTGTACCACTACATAAATTCTAATTGAACGAGAAACTCATCAAACTATACTATTATGCTATGAAGTAAAAGAACGTGTGTATGTGAGTGCATATATATCCAGTTACGAATTGATGGATGGATAAATAATTCTGACAAACTAGAGACCATTTAATGAAAATTAATTGAACATGATTTATTTGACTAATAAAATGAAAATTCCAACATTTCTCAACATGATTACACACACACACACACATATATATATATAATAAACAAAAATGCAAGTTAAAAAACTTGCTAACGCTTGTATTTATGTCCACAGATGGCGTCCTACCAAAAACAACTATCAAGCGTATATTTCGTTTACATAAACGTCAGAGTAGTTAGTATTCACTATCTCTAACTATAATTCCACTTTCAGATCATGATTTCAAGCTATTTGCTATCGTCAGTGAAAGACAGGAATAAAGAAACTAGATCTAAATACAAACTCTGAGCGTTTATGAAACAATTTCTATTCAGCTTGCAAGCGTGAATTTTTTAGACACGTAATGTCTTCAAACTCAGCATAGCAAACCAGATAGCTATATGGGTCTGATCTCAGTTCAGCATCACCACATAGTAGAAGCCTCTGCAATCTATATCATTGCAAGAAAGACCTCAAAGGTACATTTATGATAAACAAAAATGCAAGTTAAAAAACTTGCTAACGCTTGTATTTATGTCCACAGATGGCGTCCTACCAAAAACACCTATCAAGCGTATATTTCGTTTACATAAACGTCAGAGTAGCTAGTATTCACTATCTCTAACTATAATTCCACTTTCAGATCATGATTTCAAGCTATTTGCTATCGTCAGTGAAAGACAGGAATAAAGAAACTAGATCTAAATACAAACTCTGAGCGTTTATGAAACAATTTCTATTCAGCTTGCAAGTGGAATTATAGTTAGAGATAGTGAATACTAGCTACTCTGACGTTTATGTAAACGAAATATACGCCTGATAGGTGTTTTTGGTAGGACGCCATCTGTGGACATAAATACAAGCGTTAGCAAGTTTTTTAACTTGCATTTTTGTTTATCATAAATGTACCTTTGAGGTCTTTCTTGCAATGATATAGATTGCAGAGGCTTCTACTATGTGGTGATGCTGAACTGAGATCAGACCCATATAGCTATCTGGTTTGCTATGCTGAGTTTGAAGACATTACGTGTCTAAAAAATTCACGCTTGCAAGCTGAATAGAAATTGTTTCATAAATGCTCAGAGTTTGTATTTAGATCTAGTTTCTTTATTCCTGTCTTTCACTGGCGATAGCAAATAGCTTGAAATCATGATCTGAAAGTGGAATTATAGTTAGAGATAGTGAATACTAACTAATCTGACGTTTATGTAAACGAAATATACGCTTGATAGGTGTTTTTGGTAGGACGCCATCTGTGGACATAAATACAAGCGTTAGCAAGTTTTTTAACTTGCACTTTTGTTTATCATAAATGTACCTTTGAGGTCTTTCTTGCAATGATATAGATTGCAGAGGCTTCTACTATGTGGTGATGCTGAACTGAGATCAGACCCATATAGCTATCTGGTTTGCTATGCTGAGTTTGAAGACATTACGTGTCTAAAAAATTCACGCTTGCAAGCTGAATAGAAATTGTTTCATAAACGCTCAGAGTTTGTATTTAGATCTAGTTTCTTTATTCCTGTCTTTCACTGACGATAGCAAATAGCTTGAAATCATGATCTGAAAGTGGAATTATAGTTAGAGATAGTGAATACTAGCTACTCTGACGTTTATGTAAACGAAATATACGCTTGATAGGTGTTTTTGGTAGGACGCCATCTGTGGACATATATATATATATATTGTAACCTGAATAAAAAGAGGGAGAGGGGATGTGGAGAGAGAAAAATCAGAATGTGAGAGAGGAGAAGGAGAAGATGAGAGAACAAGAGAGAAGGAATCAGAAGAGATATAGAGGAGAAGAAGGAAGAAAAAGATAAGAGTGAGAGAGAGAAAGGAATAGGAGGAAGATGAGTCAATTGTGAGAGAGGAGAGGGAGAAGATGAGAGAACAAGAGGGAGAGGAAAGAAGAGTGAGAGGATAAGATAATGAGAAAGGAAGAAAGAGAAGAGGAAGAGAAAGAAAGATGAGAAGAAGAGAAAATAAAATAAATAAATGAATAATCAGAGACTCTTCAACTATGGTAGACAGATACCTATAACAAGATGGAGGAAAAGTCATACAATACTGCCAAACAATCAGGGCATAATAATAATAATTTAGAATAGATTATCGAGGGAAATTTCTACTTTATCAAATATTTATAAGATTCAACTCTCCATCTAATCATATTCCCTGAGCACAATAGGTTTGTTACTAAAAAATATCTTCTACTAAAGTTTTCTATCTCATATCTCAAAATAAACACTATTCTCATTATTGCTTCTAATGGCATAATTTATAATAAATTAAATGAAACAAAATACCATGAAGTGTGCTTTTCTTCTAGCACAGGGAACAAACAATAAATACCTATTCTACTCTAGTAATACTTAATATTGAGATATAGAAAATTAAGTAAATTAATGCAAAACAACAAGAGTAAATTATCTCAGGATTCCTTCTATACTATTTTGAAAAACACCAATATAAAATTTCCTACTAAGTAAATGAATTGGTAAATGAATAGCTGAATGATATCTTGACTGACTATAAGAGGCAAACACCTATTTGAAGTGACCATGCCCTACTACAAGGTAACAATATTTATCAAAATTATTAGAAAGGATCTTTATTTAAATATTTAATTTCATGCTTAAAATATTCAGAATTTAGACTAATTACAGCCTTTTACCCAAGACATCACTCAAGATGGGAAAAGAACAAGGAAGCTTTTTATATCCCTCCACCTTCCCACAGACAACTTTCACAAGCAACTAAATGTAAACTGGACCTTGACATTAAAATAATACAATAGTGTACAGTCTAAAATAGTATGGATAATCTTTAAAAAAATTAAACCATTTCACTTTATATTACACCATCTTCTACCTTAGAAGATAATACAGTTTAGCAAAATATTACTTTTGGTATCTGGAAATGTAAAATTATCTGTTACAGTAATTTCATCCAAAAATCACAATTATATGCATAACTCTATTTTATTTGTGTGGATAGACAAATATTCCATATGACGTTAATTAAATGAAATAATTAATATTGTAAACCCAAGACAATAATATATATATATAAAAGCAGAAAGTAAATTTATTCTAAATAAATACTCAATAAGTTTATTTACAATATAATATAATAAAATAAAATTTGTTTAATCTTGGAAAGATTGCCAAGACAGCGCTGTTAACAAATATAGTTATTTGACTGACAATATTTAACAAAATCTTTTGGTCTTCTTCATAAATTACTAAAGTTTCCTTTAAAAAAATCATTTTACATAAATCATCCTATTTAACAGGTTCTTTAAATGGTGAGTTAACACCAGCCAATTTTATACACCTTCCATATAAGCAATCTTTTAACAAATTTTTGGGCATCATAAAATGTATATGCTTTATGTTGGATTAATCATTAGCTTATTGACACGGGTTGGGCAAATAATGGTCTGAGAGCCACATGCAGTCCGCTAAGAGTTTTTACATGGCCTTTCAAGACAATCAGAAAAATCTGCCTTGAACTGAGATTTCCTTCCTATGCATGATCGCTGATTCATCTCATATTTTCTACTAGGATGGACATGTCAATACACATGCTCAGTGTAGATATGAGGTGCAGTGCTTTTCCAGTTGATCTGGTTAATTTCAATTTTGTCTTTGTATTAGCAAAAATGTACATTTCCAACTTTAGTGAAATCATGAACCCTCCAAAAAAATGTAAAATCAGTGATGAATGTCATGTGTTTCATGAAGAATGGACAAACAAATATATCTTTGGCAATACAAGGAATAAAGCAGTGTATTTATTGTGTCATAAAAAAGGTGCAGTCCTCCACATACCTTCACTTCCACAAAGCAGCCTTCAATGTGGCCCTCTGCCGACTTCTGTGGCCTCTGAGCCAAAACAATTGCCCAACCCTGTATTAACATATCACTTATCTTTATTTATTTACTCCAAATTAAAGGATTCCAAAATTAGTGACCAGGATTAACTGACTGATTTGCTAATGCTTGATATTATTAGTTAACCACACATAGGCAATAGCTGACATATTTAAAATAACTCTCAAGTTACAAATAAAGACTCTTCTATTGTTGAGGATTTTGAACTAACAAATAATCAAATAAATGAATGAAATGTATGGGACACTCATCAGAAGCCATTTGCACACATAAAATTAAAAACTTACTGTCCACATAATATAAATTACTAAAATGTTAAAAGTAAATGACTTACACATCGATCAGTGAAAGTTCTAGATGAATACAGAATTCACATAGCATATACTGGCCACATACTTATAGACTAACTGTTGATGGTTGGTTTGTGAATGATTATAGTATCATAATGGCACAATACAGACATTGTTACACCTTTAAGCACAAAATAACAGCGCAACCTGAAAAAACTAAATTCTTCAAACTAGCTTATCTTGTAATCACATATCAAAATACAAAGCAACCTAATCTACTATGGTGGAAAAATAGCTTTAAACACTTTATGAGTGATAGGCCAAAAGAGACTCTGAAGAGCAAGCTAGCATAAACCAAGAAATACATCATAAGAATGGTGGCTTCCATACACCTACATTTGAGGCAAAGAGAATGCCTGGACTTTATCACAGCACATCAGGAAGAATCTGGAAAGACACATCAAGGAATATATGTGCTAATAATCACTGGAAATAAGCATTATCATCTCATGGAACAGCCTATAATAAAGATGGGGAGCTCATCCACTCCATCAAGCCTAATAATAAACATAAGCTATACTAAAACTAACAATAACAAGATACAAGCATCACTATAACTAACTAAAGTTATATTCACAATTTTAATCATACTAACATTAAACAATGTCTGAACCATCAATTGGAATTTAAGTCAACTGACTGAAAAATTAATCAAGAAAATTTAATAGCATATGAAATTTTTGGGACAAAGTTGCAATTCACACATGCATGGAATATTAAATATTAAAATTATGGTAACCACACATGAATAATAGTGTGAATAAAAGTGTGAGAATAATAATTCTCAATGCATAAAAAATACTAGTGGTTATAATTACTATTGTGTTTATGCAAAAATATAATAGAAAAACTTCTGACAATTAGTTATTTGGCTGTTTAGCACATAACTGAGTAAGATCTGATACATTTAAAATAATCATTATGAGAGATAAAAATCTTCACTGACTCAAAATAAATAATTATAATTTTGCTTATCAAGCACATACCAGATATATAATAAGTATTACCTGTTAATGTGTAGAATCCTTGCACATTATGATAAATTCATTAAATTTAAAATTACATAAATTAAATACCTAGCCGACTTGTAATAATGAATAATATTACGTTAAATATAACAAAATTTCAAAGAAATTATTGCATAAAATATATATATACATTTTACCAGTACAAAAAACCAACAAAACTTTAGTTCATAAGTGAGCTTTTTTCGCACTGAGCTGTCTGTTAAGTGCATATAATATTAATTCTTACTGTGAAGCTTCTAGTCAAAACTATTATTTCATACATGGCAAAAGAATTTCCAAGACTAAACATATACAACAGTTCTTATGTAATATAGTTCTAAAATACAAACACATCTAAATATAAGCAACAAGATAAACAAAAATAAATAATAATGAGTCATGGCAGGGAAATGACAATGTTGTAATACAATAATTCTATCAGCTAATAGACAATTTTGGGATCCTGCAGGTTTATTTAATTGATACTGTAGCTACATTTTAACACTTCTAAAAAATACATTTTAAGCATTTTAAAACTTATTTGTGGAAAATAATGAGACATTTCCAGGTTATTACTTAATACATTTGCATAATGTAATTTATAAAGCATGTTGTCAGTAAGAAATAATTCAGCACATTAAAACATCTTTAGAAATATTTCTCCCAACTTCATAGTATAGATTAAGGAATTAATATTTCACATTTCTTTTAATAGCCAATTATTTTTGTTGAAAAGTTTGAATTGAAGGCTTCCAGCATATCAAAACATTTAAAATTACTCTAATTCGTCTAATATATGTTTCTTTTTATATACAAAGAACTGTTTTTAAAGCAACCTATATATTTAAACCTTATTTAAAATTATTTTATAAACAGTTCCAATAGCAAATAATAATTTTAGACATTAAATACTCAAAATAACTATGCATTATTAAACTTTGAATATGCAGCTTAAATATTTTGTGCATTTTAATTTTCTTCTTTTAAAGTTTATCCCATTTATGAGATAACTAAGCAAAATAAGAACTGGAAAATTGTTCTGCCTAATTTTAGTTATAAAATTCATAGATAAATACAACAACTGCTTAATGTTAAACCTTGTCTCATAGTTAATTTTATTGAAATAATTAGTAAGAATGATAAAACTCCATTGAAGCATTTTTATAATAATTAAAAAAACTTAATTGTAATTCAGTTACAAAAAGTGGGTTACATAAAGAATGAGCTGAAATTCATTGTTGATTTGTTAATATTTAAATTAAAATTAAATACTTTTAAGAAAAAATAATAAAATTATAAAAAAATCTTACTTTGAAATTTTATGTTGTGCCAATCATTCAACCAGACCAGAAGAGAAGAAAAGAAGATATGTTAATCAAGCGATGCTGTTATTTTATCCTAGATATTTTGAAAATGACATGTGACTAAATAAATTTACATTGGAAAAAAAATTAACAAAGTTTTCTTATAAAAAAATATTCTATAAAAAATAATCACAACATTTATTGACCGAATTACCTTTGAGTATTTAAATCAATAAATACTCTATCCATTAAATTACCTTAACTAATATTACAATTATTTATTCATTTACATTTTCTCTTTTTTTAACATGAGTTCAAATAACTTGATATAAAACCATTTAGTTAATTATAAACATAATTTCCCTGCATTCACACATACACTTCCACATATAACAAGGAAAGGACATTCCAAACTTTGAGTTAATTTATCTACTACTTTTTAAATATCTAGTTATAATTTATTACAACTACCAAATAAAATATTTAAAGATATTAAATATTAAAATAACTTAAACTGACCTATAATAAACTAATATTTTAACCATTATACTATTATTTTAAAACTTACAAAAGTTAATTTTAAGTTCATTTTACATTCTCTACTCTCTTCTGTCATATAACTAAATTACTATACTATTAAAATAGTATTTTCTGGCACACATTTTAATATAATACTGTTATTTTGTTAAGGAATGAAATTATTAAAAGCAATATATGCTTATGACAACTTATAAAAACGACTATTTTTTATATCAAGTAACTATGTAAAATAGTTAAGCTAAGATAAGTAATGGGAATGAGTGTGAAATCACTTGGCCACAATATGTACATCAAATAGGTATCTCTATCATATTGACAAGGAAATATATTTTTTAATCCAACCCTTTTCATGATAGGTATACATGCTGAAACACTAAAGATCTTTACAAAGTAAGAAAACAATACCAAAAGAAAGATTATTAGTTCATCACTATCATGACCACGAATCTAGCTGACTATTTGCAACATTATTTATAAGTGTATGTATTAGCTCCATAGTTTATATCCAATTGTAGAGATTCCATTCACTGTTCAGCTCCCCCTTGACTATGTACAAGTTTTCTACAATATATAGAAGAGAACATTTACTCAAGAAAATTAGTCATACATATGAATAAACAAATATAAACATCATTTGTTAACAAAAAAACAAAACAAAATTCTGTCCTTTAGCAGTCTTAATATGAAACAGTATCAAGTAAAATCTCATCTCATTCATATTTTATTAAAGATAATGATCCTTGTGTCAGATCATTATAGAGGAGCTAACCTAAATTTTATACAATAAAAAAATGTTGAACTTAACAACCTCACCCCCCTGTGATTTCTCAATTCTAGCTACAATGGACTGTTCCAAGTGGTAGATATTTTGGTTTCCAGATGTGGAATTAAAATGAAAACAAAACTCTACAAACATATAAAAAATACATAGCAGTTTAAAACTTTTCTCAAATTAGTCAGAATAGAGTTTTTGGGTTTGTCAAGTACTATCCCTCATAGTCACCCTTTATAGCTGTTTCAGTCATCCTTTCTCAGCAAGTAATATGTTGCTTGTGGGAAATTCTTGGCAACTTGCTTGTACTGATGTTATTTCCTTCTTCATGATGCTATTTCATTCTATATCCATTCTGAGGGTCGAGATAGGTATTTGATGTTTAAGCAAGCATTATATGTGGAGGAACATTAAATCATTACACTTCCAATTGTCAAGGCTAATGACACTTTAGTCCCACAGAAATATTAAATTAGCCAGAGTACATCATTTTGCAATTTATAAAATATTTAACTTTTCTTGAGTCACGGTTTGGCATTTAATAAGTTATATGAAAAATAAATTATTTCATTATATATATATAAGTTATAAATTATTTCATTATATATATATTGTAACCCATGTACACAACACCTTTCATGTACATTATATGAGCAAAAGCCCAGGGTGCCAGTTCTATTAATGAATAGAACGATTTATCATTTTATCTGATTCATAATTAATGCTGAGACTCTTTTTCTTATGTTTATCTTACAGCTTTGCTCAGTGGGAGGTTACAGGAAGTTCATAACATATAGAATATAAATAAATGAAGGAAGAAACACTATAAACCATTACATAAAATATAAACCTCATTTATTAATTAACCAAATGATAAAGGTCAGTAGAGTCTATTTGTTCAAATACTAAAATTACAATTTCAATTTGATATCTTCCATCATCTAAGTATACTCTACATTAGCTCAATATAACTTTGACAGAATAGAAAAGTATACCACTAAATAACTCTATTGTTCAGCACATCCTAATCTAAGTAGCTGAATTAATGTTAATCTAGGAATATAAAATTAGATCACAGAGAATCTATAACACAGTTAGACTAAAGAACTATATTAGCCAGTAATTTATAACTTTAAATTATAATAAAAATATAATGAAATAAATTGAACAATGTTTTACTGGGCTAGCAATTAGATAATGAAGGAAATAGGGTACATTTTGATTTCAATTCATCATCTAAACAACAACTGAATGATAAAACTTTTAGAAAATCAGTAAATAATTAACATTTCATACAGTGTTTGGATCAAAAAATTAATGTCATCATATCTGAATATGTTCATCATTAAATTAAATAAAATACAATCATATCATATCAGATAAAGTAAATGTGTGAGCATGTGTGGAAATATGACATACGAATGTAAGTCAAAGAAGAATTCTGAATACAATTTTGAATAATAAAACATTTATTAAAAAAAATAGTTAAACAAACATTTAATTTTTATAATTGATACAAGTAAAAGTTCTCAATGTATTTAGCACCAATGGTTGAAAAATTTACATAAGAACAGATAACATGATATAATCTTCTAATTTCTAATCTGACACATTTCATCTATCAAAGCAACTTGATAGGCTTATGGAAACACATTATATTTTTAACACTAAAATAATGAACCAAAATAAAATCCTTACATTTTATTGCAAAATGGTTTTAAATTATCAATCACTTCTGATAAACATATGGAACTGAAGTAATATAGCCCCAACTTCAAACAATAAACTACAAAAATTTTCTTTATATTTAACCTCTTATTTTTAGTACTCTCAAATTATCAATTAGTTGATAAGTCTATGATAAATAACATATGGTTAAATATTTATATTAAATTATAACATAAAACTAAAATTTTTGGCATTTTACTTCAAATGCATACTCACTAAAACTAAAGGGGTTTGAATCTAATAACAGATATAAAATAAGAATACTATCAAACTATACTTTACAAAATGGAAATAAATAACTCCATTAATTAAACATATTCTGTCTTTGCAAAAATAAAGTAAAGAATTCTATTAATTAAATATGTTTTATTTTGCCAAAATAGAAATAAATACTTCTACTAATTAACTATGTTTTTGTCCTCTTTTGCTTGCTTATTCAAATGATGATTGAATATTATGAAAATTGATGATATGAAACTTAAATGATAAATACAAAATTATTTGAAGTAGTAACTAAAGTTATGCATTAATGATGGATTTCTCCATATCTTTAAATTAATACTTTGTGCATGGGTCTGCATTATGCTGTGGGTCATAAAAAATAATTAACACTAATCAATCCAATCAGGTTACTTATAAACTTGTAATAAATCATAATATGGATAATAACAACGGATAATCAAGCTTTAATCACTAACTTTACTACAGCTGTTTTGTAATAAAATCAATTCTGCTTTTATTTTTCTTTCTTATCAATAAATTATCTGGCACTTGGCTATAAGTATAAGATGAAAAACATTTCATAGGCACATGGGTATAAAAGATTTTCACAATTCTAATCATATAAATAACAATACAACAACTCCCAAGTCTAACTTCTGAGACTAAATAAACTGGTGGGAACAAATCTCATCACCAAAATAATCAGGGAGGTAAAATACTTGGCTTCATATACTCTAATTCATAATATCAAATATCAAAAACTGGAGGATTCAATCTACTCCTTGATATCAAATACTTCAATAAACAAAAAGGGAGAGCTCATTCTATCCCACACAATATACTAGGCAATCTACCCATGTCAAATATTCAAATACAAAAGATGGGAGAGATTACTCAATCCCATAAGATACTATAATACAATACTAACTTTACTCTATATAGCCACTAAATACTTTTACTTAAGTAAATTTCTAATCTTTCCAAATCAATTGACCCATTCTCATCCTCCAAAACCGATAGACTTTATATCATTTTACTTGCAATTTACACTTTATTATAGTTGAATTTAATAATAGATGCACATATACAAGCATAATAATACACAGACAATTCAAATCTCAGTAAGCAAAGAACTACTGTAAAAATATCAATTACTAACTGTAAAAGCAATAATGGATAAATATTTCATATCTGATAATATAATATTTATGACTTGGTAACATAGTAATGATGGTTGAAAAGCAAGGCTAAATAATTTCTATTGGCAAGGCAAGACAAAATAATCTTTTTTATAGTGCATTTACATTAGCACACATTTACAGTAAAAGTTTGGCTTAGATAAGTAATAAATCTCTATATTCTAGGTTAAATAATTTTTGAAAACAATTATTTACTAATCTATTGAAAAACACAAAATATACCATAAAAATTTCTATAATAAGCTTATTTTTAATAGAGCTGTCAACCCTTTCAACATTAAATGGTCGTCTCCCTTTTTATCATGCACGTATGTTTATAATATGAACACACGATAAACTTATACTAAAATAATAATAAATACCTTATATAATATTTCCCATATTATACATTTAATGAGATGTTCTAGTAGAAAACAATAATAAATATAATAATAAAAATCATAAAACACTTTTTAAATGATCTATCTATTAAAATAATAACAATTGATAATAATTACTAAAGTTATTGTTTTTCTTCTTTTCTTGGTTGATAAACGAAAAGTTTATTACAGTTTATAAATGATATCTCTTGGTCATATATTAAATAATAATAATAATAATAATAATAATAATAATAATAATAATAATAATAATAATAATAATAATAATAATAATAATAATAATAATAATAATAATAATAATAATAATAATAATAATAATAATAATAATAATAATAATAATAATAATAATAATAATAATAATAATAATAATAATAATAATAATAATAATAATAATAATAATAATAATATAATTAGCACAATGATAAATACTGATGAACACATAACAAATTTCTGCAGGAAGACAAACAATATTATTTTGGGATCCAGAATAGCGTATTCAATGTTCTTAGAAAAGCTAATAAATCGCTGTTGACATTATATAAAAGAATTTTTTATTAAGCAATAAACATTTCATCACAAGTCAAATAAAATAATAATTTATTATTTCATTTGTTAGATATATTAAGCATTAATTTCATGTTTTTCCAGAGCCATTCATAAATGCATATAATTATTTAGCTGACAATATTTACCTAGATTTCCATCAGTTGGTTGGCAATATTCTATATAAAGAAATTTCACTGCAAAAGAGGAGAACAATTAATAAAGTAAAGTCATATTCAGTTTTATCCATTTTTATAAATTCATTTCTCATAGTAATTGGGAAAAATAGATTAAATATTAAACAATACATTAAATTGCACATTTAGTCTTATTTTTTTAAATAGGCACAAATAATAATAGGCAAATGTTCCAATGATAATGACAATAAAAATAAATGATTCATAGCATCCCTCTCAACCTTCTTCTTTTATAACTAACACAGATTTATTATTTAGAGTTCTTGATATGTTTAATAAAGAGTTTGCATATTTTCCAACATAATAAATGTATACAGTTGTTCCATTAATATTATAATTAAACTTTAGGAAAAATAATATTAAAAAATACACAAACATTCTTCTTTCTTCTTTACAATTAGGTTTAACGTTTAAATAAAGTAAGTTTAAAATACTATTATGCATTTCCATTTTTTCCCCGGTTTTGGCAATTAAATTCAAATAATATTAGCATAGACACATATCTGCATCCTAAATAATAGTTTATGAATTTAAATAGCTAGCTTAAGAATAAAGATTAATGTATCTCATACGGTTGTTTATGCTCTCATATCTGAAGACCAATAACACTTTCAACTTTCAACTTGAGTATTGGAAGAATTAGCTTGTAACAAACAAAATTGTACTATTAAAAATTGTTTCAAATGTGATTGGAGATGAATCATTAGTAGAAAATTTGTCAGCAGTTCCTTATAAAATTGTAATTAACCCTTTTATAAATTTTAAAACATTACATAAGCATCTTGTTCTTCCAATAGTCCAAGGTTATTTGAAAGTTCAAAGGTCACCAGACAGAGAACTACTCCTCCCCTTGCACTGAAGTTTTAATGAGGAGATTTTTATGCAATAAACTTTCTTGTCTTGAAAAGGGAAAAAAAACTATTTTGTCTTTTAAATAAAAAAAAATATTAAATATTAAATTGAACTAAGAATTAAATATTCTGTATTTTTAAGGTAACAGAATAAAATTAATGATAATTGTTATAACAAATAAAATATTTTATAGGATAATTGTTGTTTAATAATTCACCAATCCAGTGATCCATCAATTCACTTAAAATGTAATTAAGCTGGTTTTTAACACTATTAGTTTTGAAATTAAATATTTGGATATGAGATATGATATTTGAATGTTTAATAAAGCAGATGAATGGAAAATGAAGTTGAACAATGATACAGACATACCTGAATATTTACCAATAAGGTACAACAGATACTAAACTGATATGACTAAAATGACAATTTTAATGATGATGAGTTAAACATATTTCACTGTTTATACTATAGATTAAAATATCAAAAGCAAACAAACTAGAGAATCATCTAAATAAATCTTAATACTGCTTTGTAAACAAATAAAACAAATTGGAGTTAACTCAAACTAGACTGACTACTTCTGTAACAAGCCACCCCTATCCTATTATTAATTATACACTAAAGTAAGATATTAAACATCTAATAATCCTTTAAATTACATCTACAAGTACTTCTCATCATAGTTTTAGATCATTAACAAAAATTTTAAAAAATTTCATATTTCTTTTTTTTAATAAAATGATATCAGATGTCACCATTATAATATTACACAATTACAATTAATATTTCTAGTGCCAAACCAGAAGGTAATTAATAAAATGTGTAATAAATTTTGTAACTTGCTTTTAAGCTTGCATTTAAATGTTTACTAGAGAGAGCTTACCAATAGCTTTAATCAAGCTTTATTTCATAAATGCTGATCTCTATAGGAAAGTTTTTATCTCCAGACTAATTGGTTTCAAGCTTATGGCTCACCTCAGTGCAGTACTGGAACTCCAGAAACTAGATCTTAAATATCACATAACTCAAAAGTCAGCACTTACAAAAGTTTTGCTAGATCTTAAATACTAACTCAAAAGTCAGCACTTACAAAACACATTACTATCAATTTGAAAGCCTGAACTTTTCTGACATGTAAATGTAGGTAAGGCTGGATTTGAAGACATTTATGTGCCTGAAAAGTTCAGGCTTGCAAATTTATAGTAACATGTTGTGAAAGTGCTGACTTTTGAGTTAGTATTTTAGATCGAGTTTCTGGAGTCCCAGTGCTCCATTGAAGTAAGCTATAAGCTAGAAGGCAATTGGTCTGAAGATAAGGACTTTCCAATAGAGATTTTGAATTCTTTCTCTTTTGGCACTTATAAAATAAAGCTTGATTAGAGCTATTGGTAATTTCTCTCTCTCTCTCTATCTGTCTCTATATATATATATATATATATATATATATATATATATATATATATATATATATATATATATATATATATATATATTACAAGCATAAAGCTAAACTACTCAATATATAATTAAAATTACCCCAAATCCAAAATTCAAACAGATTAGCAAAAAAATAATATTAAAACACAACCAAAGGTTTCACTGCTACAAGCAGACTTCTCAAGTGCAAAGAACTACAAAAACTAAACAATATATATAATATTAAACATTACCCACAAATCCATTCCCTTCCCATTCACCCTTAATATTAAAAAAAATCTTAAATAAGTTAATTGCTTCAGAATAATAAATTTTCAATAATAAAGATTCTTTAACACCCTTTAATTCTTCTTTTTATTTCATTTCTATCAAAGAAGACAACCTTAGCTCATCAAAATTAATAGTGTGGCCTGTATCTTTTTCATGGACATACAAAGCAGAACTAAGATATCTATTTTTAACTTTACTTTTATGAACCTTTATTCTTTCATTTAAACTCAAACTACTCTGACCTATGTAGACCGTCTTACAATAAACAAGGGACAAAATATACTACACCAGGAATAGTCTTTCTATCAAAAACTTCCTTTGTATTATTTAATAAATTATTCAATGTAACACCCCTTTTCCAAGCAATTTTCTTATTTCCAAACAATTTACTATTTCTACATACACTTTCAATTTAAATGGCAAAGACAATTTAAATGGCAAAGAATTGTTTATATATAAAGTTATTTGTCAGATATGTTGATGATTGTTTATTTGTAGTTGAAAATGATAAATTGAAGGAATTTGTAAATGAGTTTAATTGTTTTAATCCTTCTATAAAATTTGTGTTAGAAAGAGGGGGGGTAAGATTTTGGTAAGTTAAAATTTTTAGCTTTTTTGGTGATTAGAAATGTAGAGACTAATTGTTTACTATGCAGTCATTTTGTTAAAAGTAAAGAATTAAGATCTATAATTAAACCTGATAGCTATCAGTCTGTATTTCATAAAGGAGCTGCTTTAAATAATTATTGTCATAGGAATAATAAATTAATATTGAAAAAAAAAATTCTTAAACTCAGAGGTAAAAAGCCAATAAACTCACCATGCTGGATAATGCATGTTGGTGAGCAGCCCATCCATGTTCATATACTATATGAATAATCACATACAAATAACAGCTGCAACAACAAGAACGTATGAAGTGGACATTAGGAATTTGCCCTACTCGGTTCCTTTAAGGCTTCCAAGAGGAATCAAAGGGTTTTTTTCAGTTAATAGCAAACTTCTTTTTGCAGCCCAGAAAGAGACCACATGTGAGATGGATGGATGAAATAAGAAAGTGTGCAGGGGTGATGTGGAGAAGGGAACCTAAAGATAGGAAAAGATGGATTGAACTTGAAGAGACCTTCATCCTGCAATGGAGTGATAATGGTTGATGATGATGAATAAATTAAATAATTCTAGTGGGGTAGATTTGTTTCAGAAATGTCAATTTTATAAAGATTACATGAGGGTTGGTTACTCTGATAAATTTGTTAAAAGTATTTTATTTAATAGTAATATTTGTAAGAATGTAAAGGATAGAGAAAAAATATAAATTTATTACTTTGCCATTTAAATTTTCTTCTTATAAAATTGTATGTAGAAATAGTAAATTGTTTGGAAATAAGAAAATTGCTTGGAAAAGGGGTGTTACATTGAATAATGTATTAAATAATACAAAAGAAATTTTTGATAGAAAGACTATTCTTGGTGTAATATATTTTATCCCTTGTTATTTGTAAAAAGGTCTACATAGGTCAGAGTAGTTTGAGTTTAAATGAAAGAATAAAGGTTCATAAAAGTAGAGTTAAAAATAAATATCATAGTTCTGCTTTGTATGTCCATGAAAAAGATACAGGCCACATTATTAATTTTGATGAAGCTAAGGTTGTCTTCTTTGAGAGAAATGAAATCAAAAAAAGAATTAAAAAATCTTTATTATTGAAAACTTATTATTCTGAAGCAATTAACTTATTTAAGAGTTCTTTTAATATTAAGGGTGGATGAGAAGTGAATGGATTTGTGGGTAATGTTTAATATTATATATATTGTGTAGTTTTTGTAGTTCTTTACACTTGAGAAGTCTGCTTGTAGCAGTGAAACCTTTGCTTGTGTTTTAATATTATTTTTTGCTGGTCTGGTTGAATCTTGGATTTGGGGTAAGTTTTATTATATATATATACACCTGGGTCTCTTTTTACGTGGATTTATTTAACACGATTTTGAAGTTATGCAATTCATGTTTCACCAGAAGTCGAACTCTGATATTGCGCTATTACTTTAAATAATAAATTTTGTGCACTTACGTTATATTGAAAGTAATAGCACATTATTGGAATTCGACTTTCAACTTAGTAATTTCAATATTTTCAGTGCTTTATAATAGTAAGATTTTATGCAATAATGAAATTAAAATCATCATTTCCACATTTTATGTATACACACATTAAATTTTACAAGATTATAATGTAAATTTGTTCAAACATTGTGCATGTTAATTTTGCATTTTAAATCACATTCTGTTTTTGCTTTTTAAAAAAGAACGTAATCAATTATTAATCATTTAGTGTCCATAAGTTTATTTTTAAAAGGTCAGTAATAGCAGTGGGCACAATTAAATTTGACAATTAAAAATTAAAATCTGACTTTTTAATTGTAATTAAACATTTAAAAATTACTTACGGCGACTTGAAATAATGTGATGTGAAATTTGATTTTTAAACGGAATTGAAAATAAAAGACAAAAATAAGAATTTAATTTTTAATTGTTAGTTTTAATTAAATTTTTCCCAACAGTGGTGAATAAATGTCTTTTTATTATCATAAGTCTAAGTTCATAAACAATTAATAAAATCATTGTCTCAAAGATTAATTACTAATTAGGTTGTCAACAGAAAACCATTAACACAACATGTGAGTCCAAATGAACGTGTGATTTGGCAAATAGTGATAATAATTAAAACATGTATAAAAAATGTAAATTACCGTACTGTAAATTATGCATAAAAATATATTATTTTGAATAAAATTAAATATTATAGTTAAAAAAAGTTTGCCTTGTATCAATTTTTTTCAAATTTGAAATTTTTTATTAGTCATATTTTATTTCCTTATTTTTTTTTTTTGTGCAAATTTTAAAGTAATTTTACATTGGTGCTTTGCTTTTACACAAATTTTGAAAAATCACAGACCGCATCCCCCCTTTTTCAAAGTAAGTTACATATATTTTTGCACAATTTTGTTTGCACATGTTTTCTGAGGAACCTATCTATCACGTAAAATGAGACCCAGGTGTATATATATATATAAATTATAACTTTTTGGGCTGTACTATGTATTATTTTCCATTAAATACCAATATTTTAACAGACTAGCATCTGCCATTATCAAGGTTATCTTTTGAAAGAAAAATTGTTAGATCTCAAACAATAACATGACTGTGTGTGAGATGAGAAATGAGATTCAACTTGAAGTAGTTCAGAATTCACAATATGAGGTTTATCAAAATGTTTATTTCCCTCAGTTTTTTTACCTATTAATTTTAAGTTAATATTAGATAAAATGAGAGGTTTCCACATAGCGGAAAATGTTGTGCTTCAACAACCCTATTTAAACCAATAGGTCTCTTTAATATTTCAATTATACTCTCTCATGGTTCTTAAATCATATCTTTCCAAATTAGAAAGTTTTTTTGCATTGTCAAAATCAAGTTTGTGACCAATTTCTAAAAAAATGGGAAGTAAAAACTGATGTGCTAATTTTTTGATTAAAAGCATTTCTGTGTTGCTTAATTCTGACATTCATTCATCTATTAGACTGACCCACATAGCTTATTGAGCACTGCAAACATGGAATTTCAAAAACTCCTTGGTGTTCCAATAAGTTTCTGTCTTTAGGTTTATATAAAAAATCACCAATTTTTTTGCCAGTAGAAAAAATAGTTTTTATATTAAGACAAGATAGACTTCTACTGATTTTATCAGTAACCTCTTTAATATAAAGTAAAATTACTCTATTAAAAGAGGAATTGTCAATTCTAGCTTCTTTTTTTCTTTTTAGATATCTGTTTGTATAGATGGATTTTCTGTAACCTGATATTGATAATGTTTTATCACATTTTCTTGCAATTAAAACTTCTAGAAAAGAAAGTGATCTGTTATTTTCCACTTTCATAGTAAATGTTATATTTGGATGCCAATTATTTATAAAAACAAGAAAAGAATTTGTCATAAATGCCATGAGGCCATATGACAAATGTATCATCCACATATATATAAGCCAAATAGAAGGTTTATTAGTAGCTGCACATAATACTTGACTTTCAAAATTATCCATGAAAGATCAGCAATTACAGCTGACAGTGGAGATCCCATAGAAAGTTCTTTAATTTGTTTAAACATTTGAGAATTTATAAACAAAAAATGTATTTTCAAGGCAATGTTTTGCTAATGGAATTGTATTGAGCTATTATATCTAATGCTTCTTCAACAAGAATATCAGTAAACATAGAAGAAACATCAAAACTAATCAATAAATCAGTTCCAGTTAATTTTAAGTTTTTAATTATTGAAATAAAATGACTTGAATTTTTAATTCTTGATGGAATCTTGTCTGTCAATGGTTGTAAGCATTGTGCTAACATATCAAGCCAAAGCATGTGTGGGAGAGCCTATAGCACACACAGTAGGTCACAAGGGTATCTCAGGTTTATGAATTTTAGGCCAACAAATAAAATTTGGGATATAATGAAGAACCTTCTCTTGGGGAAATTTTAAGTTTAAGAACATTTGATAAAGCATTTTGTCTTTTTCTCTAAATATGTCAGAGGATCTCTAATAAACTTTTTATAAATTCCATTATTTAATAAATCTACAATTTTATTATTATAATCCAATGAATTAATAACAACAGTCGAATTACCCTTATCTGCTAGAATAACAACAATAGAATCATCTTTTTTTTAATTTTGAAGTGCAATAAATATCCTTTAGATAAATTATTTTTTGGTAGTTTCATATTTTTTAAGACATCACAAACTTCAAATCTAATAAGATCAGCTGTGTGTAAGTCTATATTTTTAAGGAAGATTCTATATTGCATATACGTTTAGGAGCCAATGCATAATTAAAATTTTTTTCCAACAGAGAAATTTCATCAGAAGAAAGTTGACGATGGGATAAATTTTTAACATGTGAATCACTCACAGTATTATTAGTAAATTGTTTTTTTCTTTTTACTTATTAATAAAGCAAATTTCTTTTTTTGTTTTAAAGTTTTAAATTACGAATCTTTAATAGATCGAAAATAAACAATTAATGAGTGTCAAATCAATAAATACATTGGTAGAATATAAGGACTTTATACCATAGTGAATTTGTCATTTGATTGAAATCTGTAAAGGGATATGGTAATTTTTAATTGAATACTCAATTGTTTATCAGGGGCGAGGACTGTTTTATTCAACCAGGGGCACATGTTTCATTAGCAGACAATGCTACATGCTAAAGAAATTCTCCATATAGAACTTGCATCAAAATTGCGGGAAATCCTAACCAGTTGTTTTCCGTGGAAGTTATTCCTAAAAATTAATTTTTAAAAAGTAGTCGAATTTCATTTGTGTGTGTATTTTTTTTTATATTAAAACACACATATATATATATAATTTAATGATAACAGCAATTGATGACAAATTATTTCACTTTTAATTATATGTACAGAAAGCAATACAGCAGCTGTGAGCATATCTTCATATATAAATATATATGACTATAAACTGTTAATAAACATTACAACATTAGCAGATCTTTGTAAAAAGCGTATCTTTCAAAGATACATTATCAATCAAAGTCGTTAAAAATATTAAAGAATCTTGTAAAAATGTTATCAAATTCCAAATTGCTTATATAATATTAATAACATAAAGATATATATATATATATTAGGCGAAACGAAAATTTAGTAAAAAAATTATTCAGTATTAGAAGCAATTATAGCATAAAAATATTACTAATATTTTTAAATAACTTTAATATATATAATAAATGCATATTTTTATTATGTACTCTTAGAACTCAAAACAAAATAGATTTAGTTAATCTATTTATTTATTATAGTGATTGTTTACTATAGTAAATAGAGAAATTTGAACTCAGGATTGTCAGTCTATATTCATCATCCATTCCATGTCAAACAACCGATACACATAATAACACACATGAGAAAGAGATAAATGATCCCCAATATATGTACTTTATGCAGAAACAGCATTCATCAGTGAGATCATAATCTCCCACACGTATACAGAATCAATGTTCGACTTATATTAAGATAGTAATTTATTAAGCTTCATTAGGCAGACTTCAATCTTCTCACTCTTCCAACAATTCAACAATCCATGTCATTGAAAAACCAATGATGGAATGCTCAAAGTCCTGTCTATTAAATTTTAGGGAATTGCTATCTTAATATAAGCTGAGCACTGATTGGATATATGTGTGGAAGATTATGATCTGGCACAACTGATGAGTGCTGTTTCTGCATGAAATATGCATATTGGGGATCATTTATCTTTTTTACATGTGTGTGGTCATGTTTATTGATTGTTTGAGATGGAGTGGATGATGACTATAGAGACTAAAAATCCTAAGTTCAAATCTCTTTATTTATAATAGATTTAGATTCTCTTATGTATATACAAACGTGAGGGAAGAATTTTGGCTGTTCAGTCATCTACTTTTGTATATTCTTTGAATTAAAAAAATTATAATGTGCTACATTGTGTATAACTTTCCAAAAAATAACAAATGTCATTTTATTTATTATTACAATAAGGCTAGAGCAGAAGTGGGCAAACTTTGTAACATGACTTGCCATTTTGTTTAAATCTCCCTCCCATAGTCAATTAAAGAGCTACAAGAAAAAAGGTGAATAATATGTTCGTGAAAATACAAATTTTTGAATATGCTGTGGATATATTTGAACACTTATTTTAGTAATAGAACAAAATAGAATCTCTATTCATCCTAATAAAATAACAATTGTTTTAAAAATAAACAAAAGCAAAAAAAATATTTTAACAGTTTCATTCATTCACAATTTGTTTTTGTTTTTTTAATATTTAAATATTCATGATATACAATAATTATTTTTTCATGGTAAGACCGAATTCAAGAAATAATGTTGTAATGCATATTTTACCTCTCCTAGAGTCATCAAAATATTTCTTTACAAATTACAAGAGGAAATAAAATGTGTTTATGTTTATCCTGATAAAAAGACATGAGATTGGATATCAAGAAACCACATTTGTCCCATGAAGCATAATTTTCTGGCTCCTAGGTTAGAGTATCTTATCTGAAATTAAACTTGAACTAAAGTCTATATTAACTGATATTAATTTCAGAAAATATCCCTAAATATCACTGTCATTTTGTGAAAAATATTCATTAGATTTGGATAACTTATTCCTTTATATTAGTTGTCACTTGTAAAATCAAATAAAATATTAGATTGTTATTAAGTACATAGTGTTTACATTTAAATTTTAGATAAACATATTTGTTTTTTAATGGAAAATAAGTCAAGGGAACATGTTCTATTGTGAAACAACAAATATATAACAGTAAAGAATGAATGCTTTTTTTATATAGTTTATACCCCTTATTTTATGTTATTTTTATGCAATTATAAATTGAATTTTTTAATTTCAAAAATGACTATTTGTTACCTGAATGTATTTTTTTCTTGAAATATGACTTATTAATACAAATTTTGTTGAAATTTGTGTTTTATTCAATTAAAAACATTTTTTAGTATGAATGTTAGAATGTAAATGTTCTGGTTAATGATTTCATATTTATTTAAAAATTTTGTATATTATTTTTTAATACCCTTTTCATTTGTGACATTATAATTTTAACACTTATTATTGAAAATGTAAATATTTAATGAAGAATACAAATTTATTCATTAAAAATAAAAGTACAACAAGTATTTGCCAAATCGTCCACATAAGACGATTCAAACCTACATAGCAAAAATGCAAATGTAAGAGAAGTTTTTAGATCATTTCATTTTCTGTTTTTGTAGATTCTTATAAATTATAAACAATCAAGACTATTTATTTGTAAACTTGATTGACTTTTTATTACTATTACCTGGATAATATAAATTTATTATTTTAAAATTATTATTTTTTTGAAAAAAATTGTAATATAAATAAAAATTTTATTTGCATTGCTAGAATCATAATATACATTTAAAGTAAACAAAGCAACAGAAATGTGGATTTTGAAGATAATAATTTTACTTAATTCAGAAAATAATATACCAATTTACATATTGCCAATTTACCTATATGTAGCAAATAGGGAAAATTTTAGATTATTTAATTTTTCACTTATTCATAAGAGCAAAGTTAATTTGTGGCTTCCAGACATTATGCATTATCACACTAGGTAAACTTATAAAATGAGCAATCTCATTGAATTTTTTTATATAACTTTTCTTCTCTATTCAATATTTTGTGTAATTTTCCAATCAAACTTATGCTCATTGGTACATGGACTGCTTCTTTAGAGACTTCTGTATTTTTTTAATTATTAGTTAGTGATTTTCAATCACTTCTCAATGAGACAACTGGTCTCATCAATATACTTTTGTCCACATTCACATGGTATTACATATAGTTTTTGTTTATCAGCATTTCGAGTTTAGGTCTTTTGTAAATGTTAGAACATTGCTTTGGAAAGCTGGTTCTGATGTTACACTCATTGTAGATTTTTAAAAATTTATCTGCTATTCCAGGTATGTATAAAATACACTATAATGACAATACTCTTTTTTTATGTTTCTTTTTTAATCTGTTTAAGGAAAACTGTTCTGATGTTGTATTTATTGCAGATTTACTTTAATTTGCCTGTTATTTCTAGTATTCATACACTACATTGTCAATAATGTTTTTTTTTCTTTCGATGTTTCTTTTTGTTATTTATTCAATGTTTTCTTAAAAACAATTTATGGATAATCATTCTTCATGAGAGTTTGTTCTATGTATACATTTTCTTTTTCCAAATCACCAGTTTCTAAACAAACTTCCTTTGTTCTATTGCATAGTAATAAATTAATTCCCTGTTTTGTGTTTTAGAAATAATTGAATGTATATGCTAGGATAGGAGAATATACCACACAAAATGTTGTGTTTTCACTAACCTGTGTGTTACTAACAGTTGAATATAATTGAAAATTCAAATAAAATTTTTAAAATGTCTAAAGACATTCTTTATTTAATATTAAAGGATGGAAATAATCCAACATATAAATACAACTAAAATGCTACCATCACAAAACTTTGAGGCACACAACAATCTTATAATTTTATAAACAGCATGCATCCTTCAGGTACATTACGCAATATTACCATATAAGTGCATATTCTTTTAGTAAACAATTGTTCAAAATTATTATGAACACATGGCATTAAAAAGTAATATATTTCCATTGGCCTTAAATATAGAAATATGATGGTATTTATACGAGTATGTGAAAGTCTCTGCATCTTTTAAATATTTACATCCTTTGTGAGAATATTAAGCTTCAACTTTAAGTCTAAATGTAAGTAAAATATAGTAATAATTAAACAAAATTTCTCTAGTTATTATTCATTTATGAATTTATTTTTATGCATATATATATATAGATATATATAGATATATATATTAAGATGCCTATATATATATATATATATATAGATATATATATTAAGACACCTACACATGCTCACATATATAATGCAACAGAAATAGACAACTATTTCATGAGTTGTAAGTACAAGACACTTTTGTTTATTAAAAAACCTCAGAGAATAAAACTTATATGTAGACAAATCTTCCACAAGCTGGTGTTAATGCATATATCCATGTGTGCATGTATATTGACAATACATAGGAAACTTATTTGTTTATATTATATATAATAAAATATATTCCACCAGTAGTAAATATTTGATACAATTCAATATTTGTTTCTTTTCTAAGCAAGGCTTTTAATACAGTGTCTTTTTTCCAAAGCACGACTGTTTGCTGTCAATGTCAGCGCAACAATTTTTTTAAAAAAGTTAACTTTGTAACCAAATTTATTATCTTTCTGTTAAAATATTATAATGTCTAGAGATTTTTTTCAATGTGTAAAATTTTCTCCTTATTGACTCCAATACCATTTATTAATTAGGAGTTTAACAAATATATAGTTTTATTTCCACTAAGCATTATTGTCTGAAAAATTTTTTAAATTAATGTTATTAATCTGGAATTTTATAATTAATTCATTTGCTGTCTTATCTGAAAAAATATTTTACTGGTTGGCCGATTAAGGAGATTCTTTAGATTCCTATGTGGTGGAGCTATATAAGACCAATTTAAATATTATTAATTATTTAATTCTATTCTGCTGACTTCATTACATTTTGCTTTATTCTGTTTAAATAGATCAATTATTTTATATAGTGTGAAGTTTTATAAACTGTAATAGCTAAAGAGCATTAAGCTGTTGCACATGCGCTTTGCAGATTTTAACTATAAATGACTGAATACAAACACTTCAAACACATGATAAAGTCTTTGGGAAAAGATAGAACTGTTTGTAATTTTGTTTTTTCCATGTTATATGTGCCCACCTAGAAAATAAATTCCAGACTCATTCCACAGGAGCCATGTTCAGTTAAGACACCCAAAAGGCAAACTTCTCTCCAGCATGAATCTTTGCCCACCATATGCTAAATTTGCCTGGATATGAACTAATCAACAAGCCAACTGCAGCATTCTAGAACTTGTTGTAGCAAAGCACTTCTCAACAATCAAAAAACACAGAATATTCTATGAAAGTATATCAATATGCTGTAAAGGGTAGTTTACAATGCACATATTCATAAAAAGATCAAGCCTGCTTATTGAACCCAACCTATTTGGAATTTATATTAATAATGGGAAGATTATTTGTTTGTTATTATTACATATATACATATAATACACAATAAATTATTAAATTATAATAAATAAAATACGATCAATATTTTACAAAGTAATATTGTATATATATATATATAAACTATTTGATTAATAAACTGTAATGTATATATATATATATTTTTTTTAAATTTAAAATTGAATATTAATTTATAGTTAAATGATGTAGGGATAGCCTGAAGTTAAGTTAGGTGGTGATATGTGAAAATAGAACTGATTTTATTATTTTTTTATTTGTAATAAATGAAATGTATTTAAACAATAGGCATTTAAAAAGCTAAATAAATTTAAACAATAGGCAGTTAAAAATCTCAGCATTCCAGATCTACATGAACAAATTGTATAAAAATAGAAACTTTTTACAAATCGTTCTTCTTGTCAAGAGAGATAGCAGCTATAACAATAGACAATAGTTAAAGCTAAAATTTAGAATGCTAAAATAGAGTTTTGCTTTTTCTTTCATTAAAATTATAAACATTTTTAAAAGTCAAATGCTATAACTAAAAGTTTGCCAAATTCAGTGGAAAAAAAGTGAAATAAGAAGTAAGAATAACTGATAAATTTTGTAATAATTAAAGCATGTTTTAAAAGTTGTTGGAGTAATTTTAAATATTTTAAATCTTATTTCAAGAAGAATAATGAAAATTAATCTGCTGAAAATTGGAAAAGAAAGAAAAATGAAATAATTTTCTTAATATATATATATATACATAAAGTGCTTCTATATTATCCAATAAAAATTTATGATTACAAATAATTATTAAATTGTACTTTAATATGAATATGGGCTAGAACAAAACATGCTATTGTGTATTATGGTATTTCCTATCAGCTGCATTAAACCTATATATATATGTGTGTGTGTGTGTGTGTGTATTTTTATACTTTATTGTAAACACACAAGAAGATGCCTGCAGTCCAAAATAAACAAACATTGGAATACTTAATGGTGAATCAAATGAGGATCAAGGTGTTTACCATTAAACACAACTACAGGTGATACCATTGTACCTATCTATCCTTGCTAAGGAAAGTAATTTACTAAGTGAAACTGCTTTGAAGAACAACTTGCCTAACTATCATCTACTACTACCTCCATTAGGATGATTTTTATGAACTTTATTCCAATTACAATTTTTAATCAAAGAATCAATATTGTAAATTTTTGTTTATTTATTTATTTTATTCATGTTATCTGTTGTATTTTCACACTCTGATGCTGAAGCCTCATTTTTTTTTATAGAATTGGCAAGGAAGAAGGAGGGGGATTATTCACTTTGATATTTTTCTATTTTCATTATAAATAAAATTTAGGTTAACCCACCTGCTTCACATCAGGTTATCCTCATAAATATTAAGGTAAGATCCTCTACATTTATTTTCATAGATTAAACTGCAACACTTATACAGAATATATATTATATGTTTTATTTTGTTGATTAACCTTGTGTATATATTTTCCAGTATGTTTGACTAATCAACTAGTATCTATGTCTATCATATATATAAATTGGGGGAACTTGTTAAATAGGTTGTTAACATCTGCAAATATATAATTTAGCTAGCCACCATCTCAATTATCTTAAATAACTAAAATGGTAGGGGTTCACATGTGACACATGTACATATGATTTTTTTTATCATTACTATTGTTGTAGTACATTATGATATTTATTATTGTTAATAAATGTTTAAGAGTTTGTATTATTCCGGTCTCTGGTTTATTGAGTTGTCCTGACATTTCATAGTTTATAAACAATTATGCATGCATACACATCTATTTTTCTTATCATATAAAAGCTTGAAAATAAAACAAATATAATAAATGCGAGTTATAACCTATATGTAGGTGCAGGTGTTGCTGTATGTATCTGTTACATACCTGTTAAAGAAGTCAAAAGCAATATTCTCTCTTGGTTTGAATATTAGGGCATAATGGAATTTAAAAAAGCGGAAAAGTGGATGAACTAACCTAGATTGCATTTAATATTAATAAATAGAGATAGAGTTAGTCAATTAAAGTGTATGCAATCATTGGTTAACCATTTCATCAGGTTCTCATTAGCATTCTATCAGAAGACCCACAGTCTGAACATAGTTATATGCAACCTTTTTCCCCTTCTGAGCATGGTAGTCTCTGCAGATTGTTTCATTAGGGGCAATAAATTAGAGCATATTAACTTATCCCACATCAGATTGTTACATCTGCATAGTATTACAGTCTGCAAGTTAGTTGACCATCCGTTACATCTGGCACACCATTGTTGAGTTTGGTTAGGTTATGATTGTTGATGAAGAGTTCCATCTGTTATATCTGGTGCCATCAACTTTGGGAGCCAGTGGTCATTTTACTGTCCATTATATCTGGCACCATCAACTTTGGGGCCAGTGGTAATCATTCTGTCCATTATATCTGGCATGCAATGTGGTAGGCATGAAGATATTACAGTGGATAGATGTATCCAAATATATTTACCAATAGTTACATCTGGTATCCAGTATGTTAGATATGAATATACTCTAATTGTAGAGGTGATCCAGCCATTGGACTGGCGTTTAAATTTTTTTTTTAAAATGTTAGAGCACATTTTATTTTATATTTTTCTATCAACATAAACAAAATGAACTTATACACTTGGAAAACAACTAGCACTTTCATCAAAATAATAGTAATAGTGATAATAAATCATATAAACTTCAATCAATTTTCAATAAGAGATTTAAAGTAGTGAGTGTAATTTGGAAATATAGAGGATTGGACAATAATCAGAGACCGATGATAAATAGTTAAGTGAGTAATAAATGATACTAAAATAGTACAGTTAGGCATGTAAAAGGACATGGGCTAAAAGTAGATCTATTAAAAACTAAAAAAAAGAGATAAAAGATAAATGCAATGGTTGGAAGTGGCGTGATGCACTGTGGCATGTGATTATTTATAGTTTCATAAATAAATATTTTATAAATGGTTTGCAAATAAATAAATATTTAATGATAACCAGAAGTGGTAAGCAATTAAGTAATATGGAATCAAAACATTTGGAGATAGGGAAAAATAATAGGGATAGTGAGATGGTGGATGATGCTACTAGTAATAAGGTAGAATCTACGATGATTCAGATACCTGGGGGAGTCTATTCTGGAAGTTGAACAATCCCCACAAGTGCAAAAAGAGAGTCAAACAGTTTCTCAAATTCAGATGATTTCTCCCAGGGAGATTACTCAAGTGCCTGAAGTTGGAGTAACTCGGGCTATGCAAGACCCTACAGCATTGGCACAACTAATCCAAGTAATCATGGAAATGGAAAAGTGATATAAATAGTAAGTTGGAGAATATGGCAACCAAGGCTGATATAAATAAATTAAAAGAAGAATTAGAGAAGGATGTGAATGATATGAAAGGACAAATGGAAACAAAAATTGATAATGTTGAAAGTAAGCTGTCTGAAGACATGGAACAACTTTCCCTAAAATTGGAATATGTTCAGAAAGACAATATTGAGCTGAAGCAAGGAATGTTGGATGAAGAAGGAAATTGATGAAAAGAATATGAAATGTCGACAGCGATTAGATGATTTTAAATCCATTGTCATAGAACAATTGGATGCAAAATATGATGAGGCATGCAAGAATCAAGAAAACTTTAGAGAAGAAGTATGTGAAAATCAATGGAGACACCAAGATGAAGTTCATATGAAAATACAAATTATCCGTATGCAGTTCAAGAAAAATTTTATTAAACAAAATACGAAGATAAAAACCTTAGGACAAGAACTAAAATGCTTAGATAAAACCATTACCCAGAGATTTGGAAATCACTGAATCCCAACTGAGTAAAGGTGCATTAGTTGTTGAAACACAACAAATCCAGACTAATTCAAGTACTCGATATACTGAATTTAAGTTGAGAGAAAAGCAATGGAATGATACTCTCAAGATTCAAGTGATACAAAGATTACAAGTTTTAAGATTGATCCCGAGTTAAATGATGAAGTTATAGCAGTCAATGACACCTCATACTCTGAAGATATCATGATAGAGTATATGAAAGAAGGTTTAATGGTAAATGATTTGGACTCATTCGAGATCATTGTGGCACATTCATGTTTACCATCGAAATAAGGATAAAATGCTTTTCAGACATGACATTTGTGAGCATAATAGAAATAACAAGGATGGATTGTTACAAGTTCAAACAGCTTTCTCAGGAGAAAACTGTCAGACAACAAATGCCATTTTTGAAGGCATTAAAGAAATTGGTGAATTCGATCATCTTAGCTGTGCGTTATGGAAATTAGAGTCTTTCCATAATTGACAAGATGATCAAAACATAGAAAATTATATAATGAGAACAGAGATGATCATGTTGCAGTCCATCAAACAGAAATGTTTTTAGTTCCACAAGTTATGCAATACTTAGGAAGGACCCTTCACATTTATGAGGCATATAAATGACAGTACTTAAAAGAAAAAGTACATAATAAGGGAAGGACTTCAAATGATGCAACTTAGGACACATAAAATGGACTTGTTACAATAGATGAATTCTCAAGAGATGTATATATTTTTTAAGAAAATAAATAAATGAATGAATAAATCAAATGGTATATGTATACATATATATATAATACAACTTGTGATAGTATGGGAAAATGATATGGTAAGACAGATAGACCAGATAGTTAATTATATCAACTGGAGTGTGAATGAATCTACTGGATTCACACCCATTGAACTACATTTTAATCAATCAATCAATTCCCATGTTGTTCACTAATTATCAACCTATGACTAGATATAAACAAAGTAGTATGGAGGAAAATGTGCAGAAAGCATATCTTCGATTGGTAAGTAAAGCCAATAAAAAGAACAAAAATAAGACTGGAACTCCGCATACTTTCAAAGTAGGAGATCAAGTTTTAATAAAAAACCCTCATATTAGTAAGCAAATTGAAAATAAATGCAGTAAGATTTACCATCTATATGAAGGACCTTACACAATAGTTAAACAATTGAGTCCTAATGCATGTTGGTTGGATATGGAAGGACAACTTAGGGACATATGTAATACCTGAATTATGAAACTATACTATGGACAAGCTTAGTAATTATAGAATTGTCATACTCAACTGATGTGTAGAAAAAAAAAGAATATTGATAAATAAAAAAATAGATGTTATGAAGTTAGGTTAAAAATTATGATGAGAGTATTCCCTAATGCATGCCAAAGCAGATATTAGGATACTTTAGAGCCACTTTATTTAAAAGAGTCAAACAACACTAAGTGATGGTTGCTCCAGTCTTCTGTTAGTCCTCAAAGGAAATCCAATAAGACTCAGTAGGAGCAGGATAGAGGATAACAAGAAAAAAAGCACTATCTGAAACAGAAACACATTTTTATTAGTGTGCTCAAAACATAACCATCAGTAGTTTTTTAAAAAAACCTATGTTTGAACCCCACCTTGAAAAGTATTTCATGAGAATGAATAGAGAAGAATAGAAAATAATTTGTGTAGTTGAGTTTTCAAAAACAATAGAAAGAGGTTTCACTACCCTTCTTATATTGGTGTAAAAAAAGCCATCAAACTTCAAATCCAAACCTTGTGTAAGTGTTAAAATTTTCATGATAGATTAAAATTCTAACCCTGTAAGGAGAGAGGGTTGTAAAGGGTAGCTTACAATGCACATATTCATAAAAAGATCAAGCCTGCTTATTGAACCCAACCTATTTGGAATTTATATTAATAATGGAAAGATTATTTGTTTGTTATTATTACATATATACATATAATACACAATAAATTATTAAATTATAATAAATAAAATACGATCAATATTTTACAAAGTAATATTGTATATATATATAAACTATTTGATTAATAAACTGTAATGTATATATATATATTTTAAATTTAAAATTGAATATTAATTTATAGTTAAATGATGTAGGGATAGCCTGAAGTTAAGTTAGGTGGTGATATGTGAAAATAAAACTGATTTTATTATTATTTTTTTATTTGTAATAAATGAAATGTATTTAAACAATAGGTATTTAAAAATCTAAATAAATTTAAACAATAGGCAGTTAAAAATCTCAGCGTTCCAGATCTACGTGAACAAATTGTATAAAAATAGAAACTTTTTACAAATCGTTCTTCTTGTCAAGAGAGATAGCGACTATAACAATAGACAATAGTTAAAACTAAAATTTAGAATGCTAAAATGGAGTTTTGCTTTTTCTTTTATTTAAATTATAAATATTTTTAAAAGTCAAATGCTGTAACTAAAAGTTTACCAAATTCAGTGGAAAGAAAGTAAAATAAAAAGTAAGAATAACTGATAAATTTTGCAATAATTAAAGCATGTTTTAAAAGTTGTTGGAGTAATTTTAAATATTTAAAATCTTATTTCAAAAAGAATAATGAAAATTAATCTGCTGAAAATTGGAAAAGAAAGAAAAATGAAATAATTTTCTTAATATATATATATATACATAAAGTGCTTCTATATTATCCAATAAAAATTTATGATTACAAATAATTATTAAATTGTACTTTAATATGAATATGGGCTAGAGCAAAACATGCTATTGTGTATCATGGTATTTCCTACCAGCTGCATTAAACCTATATATATATATTTCTACTTTATTGTAAACACACAAGAAGATGCCTGCAGTCCAAAGTAAACAAGCATTGGAATACTTAATGGTGAATCAAATGAGAATCAAGGTGTTTACCATTAAACACAACTACAGGAGACACCATTGTACCTATCTATCCTTGCTAAGGAAAATGATTTACTAAGTGAAACTGCTTTGAAGAACAACTTGCCTAACTATCAACTACTACTACCTCCATTAGGATGATTTTTATGAACTTTGTTCCAATTACAATTTTTAATCAAAGAATCAATATTGTAAATTTTTGTTTATTTTTTTTTTATTCATGTTATCTGTTGTATTTTCACACTCTGATGCTGAAGCCTCATTTTTTTATAGAATTAGCAAGGAAGAAAAGAGGGGGGGTATTCACTTTGATATTTTTCTATTTTCATTATAAATAAAATTTAGGTTAACCCACCTGCTTCACATCAGGTTATCCTCATAAATATTAAGGTAAGATCCTCTACATTTATTTTCATAGATTAAACTGCAACACTTATACAGAATACATATTATATGTTTTATTTTGTTGATTAACCTTGTGTATATATTTTCCAGTATGTTTGACTAATCAACTAGTATCTATCTCTATCATATATATAAATTGGGGGAACTTGTTAAATAGGTTGTTAACATCTGCAAATATATAATTTAGCTAGCTAGCATCTCAATTATCTTAAATAACTAAAATTTATTTTTCTATATAATTATTATTTGTAGAGAATGAGTGACATAGATGGATTTCTACCATGGGGTATAAGGGTTGGATTATAATAATCATTAATTAGTAAAATGCTAGGGTTCACATGTGACACATGTATATATGATTATTTTTTTATCATTACTATTGTTGTTATACTTTATGATATTTATTATTGTTAATAAATGTTTAAGAGTTTGTATTATTTCGGTCTCTGGTTTATTGAGTTGTCCTGACATTTTATAGTTTATAAACAATTATGCATGCATACACATCTATTTTTCTTATCATATAAAAGCTTGAAAATAAAACAAATATAATAAATGCTATTTATAACCTATATGTAAGTGCAGGAGTTGCTGTGTGTATCTGTTTATACCTGTTAAAGAAGTCAAAAGCAATATTTTCTCTGGGTTTGAATATTAGGGCATAACGGAATTTAAAAAGAAGGGAAAGTGGATGAACTAACCTAAATTGTAGTTAATATTAGTAAATAGGGATAGAGTTAGTCAATTAATGTCTATGCAATCATTGATTAAGCATTTCACAGGTTCTCATTAGCATTCTATCAGAAAACCCACAGTCTAAACATAGTTAGATGCCACCTTTTTTCCCTTCTAAACCTGGTAGATCTCTGCAGATTGTTTCATTAAGAGCAATAAATTAGAGCATATTCACTTATCCCACACCAGATTGCTACATCTGCATAGTATTACAGTCTGCAAGTTAGTTGACCATCCGTTACATCTGGCACACCATTGTTGGGTTTGGTTAGCTTATGATTGTTGATGAAGAGTTCCATCCATTATATCTGGCACCATCAACTTTGAGGCCAGTGGTAATCATTCTGTCCATTATAATGCTAAGAGTATGTATTAAGTGAAATAATCTGTACAAAGAGTAAGAACTCTCCATCAACATTTTTATGTTTTAATGATAACATTTTTTACAAAAACTATATTTATGTATATCAGTAAACCAGTGATATAAGGGTATGTAAATTTTGTTTCAATAATTCATATTTTATACTCGTATATTTTATGAGGTATAACTTGTTTTATATTTCAATTTTAATTTATTTATCTTAGCCTGTAAAGCAATCAATAAAATGCTATAGTTTTTTAGAATTAGTTATTTTTAAAAAGTTAATAGAGTTATTAGAAAGAATTTTAGAAGAGATCTACCCCCTTCAATTTCATCATTGTTTTAAACAATCTGGATTTTCTCAGCAAAAATATAAAAAGTTTTTTTTATAAGTTACATTTGAAAAAAGATTGATATATTCAATTTTTTACTCGATTTATGTGGATATGTGCATAATATTTTTTAGATATAATATTAAATTATTATAGTAATAGAAGGTTTCCTTATGTATTTATATTATATGTGCCTGAAAGAACAGGATTATTCGCCTTGTGTGTAGATACCACAGGGAGGTGTATTTATCTATTTGACCTTTTATTTATTTCTATTTAGCATTGGGTTCTGAAGTTTTTATCCATGCTCATTTATATATTATCTGCTTTAACTTGTGTTTATTTACTGCACAAAATTAGTTGTCATTATTGATTCTGCAAGAGTAGCAAATCTTCCCATGCCTTATATATAATTTTTCTGTATTTTAACAGGGGTTACTTATGAATCTTTCTAATTGTTCATTACCTATGTCCTCTAGTGGCCTAGGTCTTGCAACACATATGAGCTGTGTTATAAAAATTCAGCACATGCAAGATTATCTAATAATAAATTCTGCCAATGTTTAATTATTCATTAACATTTTTGCAAAGATATGTGCACACATCTGCAATTGTCATGTATATTGAGAGTTCTATTATGTTCACACTCAATTATCTAATGAACAAAATTAATTCTAAGAAAAGAATTGAAACAATCAACTGTCAGATACATTAACTACTTCTAATACATTAACGATCAGCCTTTTCAAGCTACTGTGCATGCGCTTTTCACGAGTGTTAATAATAAATGAATACTTTATCTTGTGTTGGGAATTAAAGTATTCATTTATTATTAACATTTGTGAAAAGCGCATGCACAGTAGCTTGAAAAGGCTGATCGTTAATGTATTACAATTTATAAACATGCACTATATAAAATAAATGCTTATTAACTACTTCTTTAAAAGGTTTATAATCAATTTTAATATATGATTGAACTAACTGTAGTTCAAACCCATTCATTAAGGTGAGCGATTTATTTTTTTTGTTTTACTAATATTAATAAACATTGTTGTAATTGTTAGATTTATCTGGTATTTGTTTATTGTTTTCTGTCATACTAATTGTTTATTCTACCAAGAATCTCTACTCTCCCTGATCTAGCTGCAATAATTAATTTATAAATGGATGACAGCTGTGTTGGCCCTTGTAATGAATATCCATATCAACCAAATATAATTCTTCTATGCTGGAGGCACCCTCTATTGAAGGATATTAGGTGTAGGCTGTCCAGTATAATATATAAATAATATTTTGAAATTAAGATTCATACAATTGTAAAATAAAAAATTGAAATGCCTTCTGGCCATATCATAAGATAACAATTTAATTAAAAGAAACTTGAGCTCAAACTTGAAAGTCTGACTTTAAATCCCTTTTAATTTCATTAAGTTTACTATAAACAGAATATTAACCAAACATGCAAAGTTTAAAATTAAGTTCGTATAGACAATATACTTATATTTAAATAAGATAACAATTTTTTATGATAAAAAAGTTATCTTTTATCATTATTTTATTTTCATATATAAAACAATATGTAAAATACTTAGGCCAAAGATAATGAATGTTAAATGAATCAGATAATTTATTTTAATGATATTTTAAATTGATTGATATTATTAATTGATATATCTGAATGTTTTCGCAGTTTAAACATTATCAATACCAATTCAAACAATGAAAATATGTAATCAAAAATATTCCAGTGCTAAATGAATACTCAGGTATTTTAAATTATATATATATTTATTAGTAAATGGGATTACCATTATATATACAAAGTTATATTCACAGCCAAGGTGTATTGATGTGAAGCAATCAATTAGATTGACTATGCAGGCTGAATGAAAATAATAGCAAGTCTGACCAAGCTACTAATAATCAAAAAGAGTATCTTGGATATGTTTGCTATTGTTTCCATTCAGCCTCCAGAATCACTCTCATTGTTTGGTGCATGTCAATATGCCTTGGCTGTGAATTTAACTTCATATATATATATGATTGTTTGGTGGATGTCAATATGCCTTGGCTGTGAATTTAACTTCATATATATATATGATTGTTTGGTGGATGTCAATATGCCTTGGCTGTGAATTTAACTTCATATATATATATATATATGATTGTTTGGTGGATGTCAATATGCCTTGGCTGTGAATTTAACTTCATATATATATATATGATTGTTTGGTGGATGTCAATATGCCTTGGCTGTGAATTTAACTTCATATATATATATATATATATATATATATGATTGTTTGGTGGATGTCAATATGCCTTGGCTGTGAATTTAACTTCATATATATATATATATATATATGATTGTTTGGTGGATGTCAATATGCCTTGGCTGTGAATTTAACTTCATATATATATATATGATTGTTTGGTGGATGTCAATATGCCTTGGCTGTGAATTTAACTTCATATATATATATATATATATATGATTGTTTGGTGGATGTCAATATGCCTTGGCTGTGAATTTAACTTCATATATATATATATATAGATCATGTTTATTAATTAATTAACATCTATGTTAATTGTTAAAAATATTAAATTAATATGTATTGTAATGATTTGTAAAGTGAAATGGAGAATAGAAAGAGAGGGTTCATTACACCCCACAAATTATTTAAGGTCCAAAAATTATATGTATCATTCACACCTTACTTCTGGACTAGTTAAACTTATAAAAGATAAAATGTATTTTTATTTCTAAAATTTTTACTAAATATATGTGTGTGAGTCTTTAAGTAAATATATCATCGAATCAAAGATCAGTTTATTAATTCCAAAATATATTTAAAATAAGAAAGTTTTCTGCTGAAGAAATTAAAAGGCAGCATTATAAAATGGACTATCATATTGTATATATTGATATGTCTGTGATTCACAGATGGGTTTGAATAGTCATTTCAAAACTCATTATTGGAGCAGTTTCATTACTCAATGTTTCTCTCCCCCTTTTTTTTTGTTCTTGGTGTTAGAATAGTCATACTCATTTTTACAAATGTTTAGTATTATAATTATTTAATATTTATTCATTTGCTCTGCGAGTGGGCCCTGAGTATATTGTAGCAAGACATACAACAATAATTCATAAATTAATTAAATACTCCCATAAATAGTGTCTTTCAACCATGGTTTGGGGCAGTTCTTAGAATTCAAAATGACTGTGACCACACTCTAAGTCAATACCAACAAATCACTATGTATGTGATTAATCATAAATTCTGAGCCCTAATGTTTATCAAAAATAATGTTGATACAACCTGTGTGAGCCCCAATATCCCTTTGGACCTATAATGGTGAGCTATGCTGAGATTTTAGTCACTTCTGATGAAGGCCTTCCATAACCTTTCTTTCTTTTTGATCTTCTATTCAGTCACTTCAGCTATTACATTTCCAGACAGTCCCACTGACTTAAATTTTCTGGGAATTTATATTATCTGCTGCTATTCTTTTCTGAAATTATTACTTTAATTCTAATCAATTTTGACTGTTTCATATCTTATCTATAGTCAGTAATTGCCTAATTATGGATGTAATGAGTTTTTTTTTATCTATCAAGAATTATTTACTTTAAATCTCTTAACAGTTTTTTTGCTTTATTCATTTTAATTTACATTTTTTATATAAATGTATATAATCTCATCATCATCATAATCAACATCATCATCATCATTATTATTATTATTATTATTATTATTATTATTATTATTATTATTATTATTATTATCATTATTATTATTATTATTATTATCATTATTACTGTTATTATTAAGTAGTATTAGTTGTTGATAGTAATTGTTTGCAAAGCATTGAATGAATCCTGAGGTATATATAAATAATAATAATGTAGACCAGGTAGGCTTGTATGTACATTCTTAGATCTCTTTCATATCTTCAGTAGGCGTAGATTAGATATAAACTGATTAGTCCTCATACAAAAGTCTGTTTCAGTAGTTGCTGACATGTGCTTATTTATATAATCTCATTCTCTTGAATAAGTTTAATTATAAAAAAATATTTTCTATTGTTGCATTCTTGAAACTATTTATTTTTTTATCAGATCATTTATTATAAGACTTTTTATTAATGTAGTTAGCAGATCTGAGTTAATTTTACAATCCTTTACACTTAATATACTTGATTTCAATAAACATTTAGACACACTACCGTTTATATACAATTATGAATAATCTGTAGTCTAAACAGGTAAAACTCTCCATACAGTAGTGCCACTCAGTGCAAGCCAGAGTAATCAATGGATGCCAGAAGGCTTATGCATAAAATCCCTATCTAGTGCACTGAGTGGCACTACTGTATGGAGAGTTTTGCCTGTTTAATAAGTTATGATCAAGCATAGGAAATGGTGATCATGTGATGTTCAGTGTTTTAATCTGTAGTCTAATAAATTATTAATAAGAATCATTAATATACTTATCTAAAGTGTTTGATGTCTGAGTTGTGATAGGAAAAATCAAATGTTTTATTCTGTATTTTCTAATACCATACTATTTCTATTCAATGCCTATATTCATTCTTTACCTTGAAAAATATGCTGTATTCATTGAAGTAGCATTCCATTGTTGGTAGAAATACATTATATATCTAATATTTAATAATATTTTTGAAGTGTAATTTTTTCTACACCACTATCAAAGCAAGATAGGAATTGGTTTCCATCCACTTTTAACACCTTGTGGAAGGACACAATCATAAACATATGACAAAGGACATGTGAAACTGAACCAGCACTCATCAGTTAGCCCAGATCACAAAATGTGCTGCTCGCATAACTTTGATACAAATCACTTAATAAAAGAATATTAATAATTTTATTAATCATTCATTAGACTAGAGATTATCCAATAATTAATAATATCTCTGTAGTGTAATTTTCATTACACCTCTCACATGCAAGACACATCAAATAAACTGTAGTAATTTGCTATCTATCTATATATACTGAACAATAGTAAAGACATGTGTAAGACATTATGGTCTGGAACTAACTGATGAGTGCTATTTTAGCTTGAAATGTGCATATTGGTGACCATATATCTTTTTTCACATGTATTAGTTCATATGTTTATGGTTACACCTGTCCACAAGATGTTAAATGTGAATAGAAACTAGTCCCTACCTTGATTATACAATAGAAATATTATTCATTTATTGGATAATCTCTAGTTTAATGAATGAGTAATAAAAATTATTAGTATATTTTTATATCTATCATACATTTTAAAGAAAGAAATGTCAAATTGTATTTTAAATTAATCAGTATCTCAAATCACTTTCTATTATGTTACTTTCTCAGAAGAAATAAACTTTTATCAACTACGCTACTGAAACTAAGTTATTAAAGTAAATACCATCTGCTGATTATTTCGTTTTTTCTCATCAGGAGAAGACTTCAATGATTTTGCATAATAACAATTTTATTATTTTTAAAAATGTAAAGATTTCCAGATTAAATTATTAATCTCATTAAATTAAAATAAGTTTGTTGGCTGATGTTATTTGTATTCTCTCTCAAACTTTATAATACGCAAAGTCACATCTTGTCTTTAGTTGTATGTGTATATTGAAGAACTAAAAAACAAAGCAAAACATAAATTTAATGATTTTTAAGATGTATTTTAAAAAACTTTGACAAAGTAAATATTTGGTGAATTATATAAAATTAAAAGAAATAGTTGAATATATTATGAATCTCACCCTGGATTTTTTTTTAATAATCTACAAGTAGAAGCAATTAAACAACTAATTTTTAACCGATTTTTTTTAATAGAAGAAAATTTTTTCATAGACCTTTCTTAATATATATGTGAAGAATATTGTTCGGAAAAATTCGCAAAGGCAATATTTATTCAAAAATAATTTACTTATAATGGTTGTATTTAATATATGACTTTCACACAACTCACCATTCTACACTCTATCTCATAACACTGATACACTTAAACTCATAGATGTCGAAAAGATAAATAATCACCAATATACAATTTCATGCTAAACCAACAATCATCAGTTGGTCCAGATTATGTCCTGTATAGGAGGGATCAGATTGACTTTAGGTCAACATGGGTGTGATGAGAGTCTTGGCCTCAGGGTGGCCTTTGAGCGTTCCATCATCAGATTTTCAATTGGATGGACTGTTGAAGAATTGGAGTGTGGAGTGGATTGAAGCCTGTCCATTAAAGTATGAAGATTGGTTATCTTAATATATATCTGAGCACTTATTGCATATATGTGTGGAGATGATAATCTGGTACTGATTTAGCATAAAATACGAATATTGGTGATTATTTATCTTTTCGACATCTATTTGTTAAAGTGTATCAGTGATATGAGATAGAGTGGTGTGTCGTGTGAAAGTCTGTGCTCATATACCCTATATATCACCTAAATTGATACAGGTATATAATAAGCCTGTATTTCAGTTAATGATTATATTGTTATTACTATTATGATGTTAAAATTAAATTCAGCATTGATCTCAAATTCCTATTCTCATCAGTCTACAACTTATTTATCTTTCAATTCCGCTTATAAAGAATGTTTTCATTAATTTATTCAGGTATTTTGATTTTTTTTAATAAAATAATATGTACTTTATTATTAGTGAGAAAAATAAAAATGGTTAAAAATTTTATATTATTTTGAATATAATCAAAACAAAGATGTCATATACATACATATTGTATATTAATCTGTATAACCATGATTTAAATGTCATATTTTGTAATTACTTAAAAAAAGTTTTAATTTTCGAGGCAAAAAAACGATTTAACATGCAAGCAGTTACTTTTAATTTCTAAAACAACTCTGTCTCTCATGAACATCCCAAAGAGACTGCGTTAGTCTCTTTTATCAAACTAGAACTATTTAATTGAGTTCCGTATGTTTTGCTCGCGTTATTTACAAGCACCGGGCCAATTGTTGTGCCCCTCTCTCACCCAGTATTGGACAGAGCCGATGTTGTCTGCACAAGGTATTGTGGAGCAATTGTCTGGTCTCGGATCCTATTTTTTTTTATTTTATTAATCATGAACTTTGTTTGTCTCATATAAATATAGCAAATTAATCAATTTTCTCTTCGACTGAATAATACAAACTGCCTATGATTAAGACGTTTTTAAAGACTTTTTTTGTAGAATAAATTATTAATCTTTTTCAATTGATCTTATCTTCTTATCTAATTTTAACAATTATTGTTTTACATGTATATCATTCTCCTCATCATTTCCAATCATTATCGATTCATTGCAGGATGAAGCTCTTTCTAAGTTTAATCCAGTTTTCTGCGACTTTAGCCTTTCTTCTTTATACCATATCAGCACCCTTCCTTATTTTAGCCATCCATTTTGCTTAGGATCTTTCTCTAAGTGCAATGTTGTTTAAAATCTCTTGGAATCCAGTTTAATATTTCAATTGTCCTTCTACATTATGTCCAGATCTACTTTACTTCAGTCTTTTAATTCTTTCAACGATGTCAGTAATACCTGTTTGTTCTGTCATACATGTATTTGATTTTAGATTTCTTCTTATTACTCCTAACACACATCTTTCTAAATTTAGTTGAGTAGCCTGAAGTCTTTTTGTCTTCCGTTATGTGTGAAGTAAGAACTGCTAAAACACATTTATTAAAAACTTTCCTATTCAAATATATATGCATAGTTAATATTAAATTAATTCTACAAATAACACTCCATCCAAATGTAATTTAATGAAGAATTCATCCATATATATGTATGTGTGATTATATTTTGGACTATTTCTATCATCTAGAGTTAATTGTTAGATATCTTTAGAAAATTTCAATTTTTTTTAAAACTTTTCAATAAACACACAAATAATTTTACTGGAATATATATAATTAAATGTGATTTGAACCAAGACTTTCAAGGATTAAATCCTGTCCATTAAAGTGTGTAGATTTGCTATCTTGGTATAAACCGAGCACTGATTATATGTATGTGTGGTAGATGATCTGGACTAACTGATGAGTGCTAGTTCAGCATGAAATACATATGTTTGAGATCATTTATTTTTTTCCACATGTATGTGGTTATGTGTATCGGTTATATTTAATACAGTGGATAACTGAAGGGATCTTGAAACTCTGGGTTCAAATCCCTTTAATTACATCTAGCTTAAGTATATATACTATACTTGTAATTCTCTAGGAATACATTCATGAATTGAATACAAGTCATAGAATATTGTTTGACAATGCTTCGGTTATTTTTTATGAAAAGAATGAGTTAAAAAGAAGAATAAAGGAGACTTTGATGATAAAACTCCTTGATTCTGAGGCTATCAATCTTATGAAGACTTCTTTTGATATTAAGGGAAGGTGGAGTTTGAAATGAATTATGGGAAGGTTTGTTTGTTTGTATATATATATATATGTTTTCCTTTAGGTTGATTTTCACTTGAGAAGGTCTATTTGTAGTAGATGAAACCATGGTTGTGTAAGGATTTTGGTAAAATTTTGAATTTAATCTAGTACTGTATTGTTTTATGGTTTTGCATATATATATATAAGTATAATCTGGATTTAGATCTCATTTTATATTTTAAAGACGGTAAAATGAATATTTTTAATAATTATTTTATCAATTTTAAATAGTTTTAGCATTAATGTCGTTAATCACACACAATAAACCCATATATATATACCTGTGTGGGCACATTTTAATCTAAATACGTGAAGACTTACAAAAATTAAACAAAAGAAATTTTGGCAACTTCGTTTCTTTTAAATCTGGCACAAACTTTATTATTCTCTTTAAACAAATATTTAGTTTTCTTTTTAAAATAAATTATAAATAATAAAATTTAGTTTTACTGATATCTTTTTTTAAAAAAACAATTTTACGGGAGGGGGGGTGATCATTAAAAAAATATTAACACTTTTTATATATTCTATATTTAAAAAAATAAATCATATATACATAAAAGAACAACATAAAGTGTAATTGTTAATACACTTATATCTATGTTTTAACAATCTTATGATTGGTCAAGCGTTGTTAGCCGAGAGCAAGTAGTTGTTTGCAGATGGGTATGGGTTCGCGTCCTGGCCGATGCTATGACATATGAAAAAAAAACCAAAAACAATCTTATGATTGAATTCAATTCGCTCTTAATTTATGACGTTTTTTACATAGCTGAGTTATCCGAGCGAGTTTAGGTTTTATTTCAAATAGTTAAACAATAAGAATTAGTTGCTTATCTAATACCTCTAAGTAATTAAACTATCTCTATTCTTATCTAAAAATTGAAACAAAGAAGGATAGCATAATTACCACCCGGAAATGATTGACAAATCTACTGGATAATCTTTAGTCCAATCAATGGCTAATAAAAATTATTAATATACTAATGAGTAATATTTTTTATTACTATTATTTTGTTTTATTTTTTTCTGTGAAAGATTCTAAAAATCGTTTACCCTATATTGCTTTTTATTTGTAATATATTGTAATGGTACAGGGTGGGCAAGGGTCGTCCTGGTCGATATTCGCCACGAATTGTGGGTCCCAAATGTAATTGTACGAAAGCGCAAAAAGTTCTGATTTGATATCACCCAAATTGTAATAGTATGAAAGTGAGACGCCAACCCTTCAAATTGTAACATTACATAAACTAGGCATGAGAATGATATAGTAAGTTGGTTCTTTAAATGATAATATGTGGATAAGAATATTATTATTCAAATGCTCTCTAAGTTCAACACCCCTAGATCATATCACATTAAAAGTAGGCTTTCAATTAAATGCTATGCAAACAGAGAACATGAAGCTCTCTCAATTATGCACCAGAATTCATTGGCAATTGATATGGTAGTGGGTTGGCTTTTGAAATAATACTTTATAACTAAATAAATCGCTCATAACATAAACAAAAGAATGTATCCACTGTTATTATCTCCCATTCAATACTTCACTTGTCTGCTATCAAATTTAGCGTTAAAAGTAACCAATGAGACGTAATTACTTACAATAAATATGAAGTAAAAACAAAAGGAATATTTTACTGAATCTAATTTATGCTTACAAACAACTAAATATAAATAATTTATTTAGTATTCTAACTTATTAATGTTATATAATATAGCTGCTTATAGATGTTTTTGCAAATAATCATTAGCATTTAAATATTCTCAGGGTAAAAATAATTAAGTCATCAAATCAAGCATTGTACCGTAACCCCATGTACTGATAAGTGACGAAATTAAAAATTTTCTTTTACAAAGTCACTTTAAATAGAACCTTTATTTATGAATATATATATGCTGTTCTTTCTGGAATGGCAATAATAACAAAGCATAATATCCATTTCTATCTCACGTGATTTTCATTTCATTCTGTGAAATTCATATTTGTGACATTTAATAATTCTATACTTCTTAATTAAATTACATTTGTACCTGAATGAAGACCATTCACCTCCTAAGAGTAAAAAAATATAATAATAATAATAATAATAATAATAATAATAATAATAATAATAATAATAATAATAATAATAATAATAATAATAATAATAATAATAATAATAATAATAATAATAATAATAATAATAATAATAATAATAATAGTAGTAGTAGTAGTATCATTTTCTAAAGACAAAGGGTTATAGATTAGACATTTATTCTTCAAAATAGGATTGTGCTAAATCTGCAAAAAATATCAATATTCTCTTTAGTCTATACTAAATATAAATATATGTTTTCTAAACTACACTTTTCTCTTCATTCAATTATGGTAAAAAAAATTGATGCATTCCTCTGTATCACATGTGGTTCTTAATAATCTAGCAAGAGGTTTTATCACTCAGTTATCTTCCTATAATAAACTCTTATAAATAAAAAAAGGAATTCTTATATTTATGCATATAAATACTCACACATATAACATTATTATAGATAATCCACCTCTTAAACATATCTCACAATTATTGAATGGTTACAAATTATTTGCCAAAATAAATAAATAAATTAATTAATTTCAGTGATGACAATCACATCAAAAAATTTTTAAAGTGCTCTTCACCAGCACAAAATTAACAAAAATTCATATAAAACATTTATTACATATTAGGCATATATATATATATATATATATATATGCCTAATATGTAATAAATGTTTTATATATATATATATATATATATATATATAAACATTACAAGCATAAAGCTAAACTAGTCAATATAAAATCAAAACTACCCCAAATCCAAAATTAAACCAGACCAGCATAAAAATAATATAAAAACACAACCTAAGGTTTCACTGCTACAAGCAGACTTCTCAAATGTGAAGAACTACAAAAACTACACAATATATATAATATTAAAAACTACCCACAAATCCATTCACTTCCCATCCACCCTTAATATTAAAAGAACTCTTAAATAAGTTAATTGCTTCAGAATAATAAATTTTCAATAATAAAGACTCTTTAATTCTTCTTTTGATTTCATTTCTCTCAAAGAAGACAACCTTAGCTTCATCAAAATCAATAGTGTGGCCTGCATCTTTTTCATGGACATACAAAGCAGAACTAAGATATCTATTTTTAACTCTACTTTTATGAACCTTTATTCTTTCATTTAAACTCAAACTACTCTGACCTATGTAAACCTTCTTACAAAATAAGGATTGTTTATTTTGTAAGAAGGTTTACATAGGTCAGAGTAGTTTGAGTTTAAATGAAAGAATAAAGGTTCATAAAAGTAGAGTTAAAAATAGATATCTTAGTTCTGCTTTGGATGTCCATGAAAAAGATACAGGCCACACTATTGATTTTTCTTTGAGAGAAATGAAATCAAAAGAAGAATTAAAGAGTCTTTATTATTGAAAATTTATTATTCTGAAGCAATTAACTTATTTAAGAGTTCTTTTAATATTAAGGGTGGATGGGAAGTGAATGGATTTGTGGGTAGTTTTTAATATTATATATATTGTGTAATTTTTGTAGTTCTTTACATTTGAGAAGTCTGCTTGTAGCAGTGAAACCTTAGGTTGTGTTTTTATATTATTTTTATGCTGGTCTGGTTTAATTTTGGATTTGGGGTAGTTTTGATATATATATATATATATATATATATATTTTTATTATGTAATATATATATATATATATATATATTACATAATAAAAATAATAAAGATATTACTTGATATGGGGCTTTGATCTGTCATGACATATTAAAAAAAAAACATCATGTACATACTTTATTTTTTTAGATATCTTAATCAAATTAATTAATCTTTGTATTACTCTTCCTAATCCATAGTTATTTGAAGAATTTATGGTTGAATCCTACTGACAAGACAGATCTTTCATTGATGAACACATAAATTTTCAGACTAGTAAAGGTTGACTTTTTATAGTATTCTTTCTACATATCATGCTGATATGAATCAATAGAAATAACGGAATTATTTGAGATGCTTTTATCATCATAATTTTATTTTCATCCTCCAGATAGACGTAGCTCATTGTTTAAAACAATTTTTCTTCTCTCTTCAAGTGTATGCCTGCTAATATATATATTACATAATAAAAATAATAAAGATATTACTTGATATGGGGCTTTGATCTGTCATGACATATTAAAAAAAAAAACATCATGTACATACTTTATTTTTTTAGATATCTTAATCAAATTCATTAATCTTTGTATTACTCTTCCTAATCCATAGTTATTTGAAGAATTTACGGTTGAATCCTACTGACAAGACAGATCTTTTATTGATGAACACATAAATTTTCAGACTAGTAAAGGTTCACTTTTTATAGTATTCTTTCTACATATCATGCTGATATGAATCAATAGAAATAACGGAATTATTTGAGATGCTTTTATCATCACAATTTTATTTTCATCCTCCAGATAGACGTAGCTCATTGTTTAAAACAATTTTTCTTCTCTCTTCAAGTGTATGCCTGCTAATGACTTTTTCCTTTTTTTTAGGTGGAAGCTGAAATGGAGGGGGGGTGAGTAGGCAAAGATGAATTAACCCCAGCTAGAAAATTTTCTCTACCCAATCATTCTTTGTTACATTCTTAATTAAGGTAAAATTTCTTTAATTTTTTTAGGCAGAAAAAAAAATCTAGTGAGAACAAAGTTGGTTATTACCTCTTTTCCATACAAAATAATTGTTGCTAGTAATGAAAAAATAAAAGTGCAATCTCATATTTTCTTTTTCTTTATTGTGTCATTGATTGCCACATATTTTTCAACATGATACCTTCACATAAAATATTTATCCAAACTCTATTGTTAATTCACATGACTGTCAATATTTTTAAAATTTTTCTTTTTAATATTTTGCAATAATTTAAAGAAATGGTAATAATAAATAACTAAATAAATAATATGGATACCAAAATGGATAAAATAATTCATGTCACAGAAAAAATAAATAAATACATGAATGTAAATCATAAATCTCTTTTTAACAAATAAATACATTTGTATGTATACATTTTTAATTATTAGCATTTTCTAACAATGATTTTCATATTGTTTCTTTATTTACCTTATATATACCATTATCATTGCCAAAATTTACAAATATAAACAAATAAACCTTACATATATGGTAAAGTAACAAGAAAATTAATAACAACAACAAAAAATAGAACAAAATTGAAGGAAGATAATAAACAAAGAAGAAAAACAACATTTTGTACTACAGTTTTAAAAGATAGTGCAATGGGTATTGAATAATTAATTATATAAAGAAAAATATATACATCTAACTAAAAAATGATACCCATTATATATTACCAACTATAATTCAAAATTTTATGCATATAAAAAATCACCGCTTTCTTTCATTTTCTTCTTTTAGTATATGTATACTTTTTAACATATATACTGATATCTTAATCAATTGTAAAGGTGAAATCTTCCAATCCTTACAATATATACTCGCTCATTAGTAGAATCATGGCTACATTTGTGACATTACTAAGTTGAAAGCATGCTAAGAACATCATGCTTAATTAATATTATTAAAGCTTTGTTTTACATATTGTTATGTATATGTGTTTATTATAAAAGTATTATTAAAAAAATTTATTATTTTCAATTATTTTTATTGTTCCTACATATGAAACATTTTAATCTTCTCTTATAATCTAAGTAATTTGCAGTATAAATGCCCTTCATATTTTCAAATGTCTCCTTTTTTAACATTTATTACTTTATCTATATTTATCTTCTTTTATACATTGCAAATTACCAAAAGGTTTTAAAATAATTAAGTACAACAAAGTAAAACTTTCCAACCTATAAAATTATATGTAAAAAAGGAAGAAAAATTATTTTACGGAGATTAGTGCAATATTTGTTGAGTCATAAAGTCACAAAAAACTTTCACATTTATATATTATTATACATACTACAGCCCTTATAGGAAAGAATTTGTTATCTTTCTAATATTCTTTTACAAAATATAGGAACAGAGAAAGCAGTATGCATAGGGTTTTTTTTACTAATTTAATTGTCTTATGGTGATGGTAAAAATATTTTGATATTTATTTCCATTTAATGATAGATGTTCAGCTGATCTCAGTTCAGCATCAACACATAGTAGAAGCCTCTGCAATATACATCATTGCAAAAAAGACCTCAAAGGTAAATTTATGAAAAACAAAAAAACACAAGTTAAAAAACTTGCTAAAGCTTGTATTTATGATAACAGATGGCGTTCTACCAAAAACACCGTCAAGCATAGTTTTCTGTTTACATAAACATCAGAGCGAGCATTCATTATCTCTAACTTTAATTCCACTTTCAGATTATGATGCTATTTGCTATCGTCAGTGAAAGACAGGAATAAGAAACCAGATCTAAACACAAACTCTGAGCATCTATGAAACAGTTTCTATTCAGCTTGCAAGTGTGAATCTTTTAGTTTGTGTTTAGATCTAGTTTCTTATTCCTGTCTTTCACTGATGATAGCAAATAGCTTGAAATCATGATCTGAAAGTGGAATTAAAGTTAGAGATAGTGAATGTTCGCTCTGACGTTTATGTAAACAGAAAACTACGCTTGATGGTGTTTTTTGTAGAACGCCATCTATTATCATAAATACAAGCATTAACAAGTTTTTTAACTTGTGTTTTTTTGTTTTTCATAAATGTACCTTTGAGGTCTTTCTTGCAATGATGTATATTGCAGAGGCTTCTACTATGTGGTGATGCTGAACTGAGATCAGACCCATGTAGCTATCTGGCTTGCTTTGCTGCGTTTGAAGACATTAACGTGTTTAAAAGATTCACACTTGCAAGCTGAATAGAAACTGTTTCATAGATGCTTAGAGTTTGTGTTTAGATCTAGTTTCTTATTCCTGTCTTTCACTGACGATAGCAAATAGCATCATAATCTGAAAGTGGAATTAAAGTTAGAGATAGTGAATGCTTGCTCTGACGTTTATGTAAACAGAAAACTATGCTTGACGGTGTTTTTGGTAGAACGCCATCTGTTATCATAAATACAAGCGTTAGCAAGTTTTTTAACTTGTGTTTTTTTGTTTTTCATAAATGTACCTTTGAGGTCTTTCTTGCAATGATGTATATTGCAGAGGCTTCTACTATGTGGTGATGCTGAACTGAGATCAGAACCATGTAGCTATCTGGCTTGCTATGCTGAGTTTGAAGACATTAATGTGTCTAAAAGATTCACGCTTGCAAGCTGAATAGAAATTGTTTCATAGATGCTCAGAGTTTGTGTTTAGATCTAGTTTCTTATTCCTATCTTTCACTGACGATAGCAAATAGCTTGAAATCATGATCTGAAAGTGGAATTAAAGTTAGAGATAGTGAATGCTCGCTCTGATGTTTATGTAGACAGAAAACTACGCTTGACGGTGTTTTTGGTAGAACGCCATCTGTTATCATAAATACAAGTGTTAGCAAGTTTTTTAACTTGTGTTTTTTTTGTTTTTCATATATATAAACAATGGAAATTAATAGAGTATACTATAAATCATAATATCTCCTCTCCTATGTTTTGTGCCATCACCTTTCATATACATCATAAATTGCATATACTATAGCTCCAATTTGTTGATAAATTTTGGTTAGAACAAATAATGTATTGCTTATTTAACTGTAAATATATAATACTTACAACACACACTTTTTATATGTAAAGTATGCATATATAAGTTCAAACTATAATATAAACAAATTTAAAAAATATAGTTATTAATAATAAATTGAGGGGGTAACACGTAATATATTTTATTGAAGGTTGTTTATTCATTCACTGAAATAAACAAGAATTAAAAAAATACTGTGCATTTTTTTTTATTTTCTAAATAAAATGTGTTGTGAAAAGTTGACTTTTTTCAGTATTAACTCACACTGTGACAGTTTTAATTGTTTTCACTGACAGTAATATTTAAATGTTAAATTTAATATGAAACCATTATTATTTATTGGATTTCATTTGAACTCATTTGAATTACATTTTTGTTTACAAACAAAGTAAATCCTACATAAACACCTTTGACTTTTGAAAATATCAAACAATTGTCTTGTAACCAAATCAATAAATGAATTGCATCATCACTATTGTGAAGATAATTTTAGTTTTCAGAAAACAAACAAAATATTTTTTATTTGATACTTATACTTAAAATGGGAATGAATAAATTTTAATATTTTATAAATCTATCAAATTATACTTTAAAATCTTACAAGTTTTTAATAATTTTTACAGTATCACAATATATTCCAACAGATGGCATTAATTTTACTGATTATGTGGTTAGTAAATTATTTATAAGCATCTATTAGGTAGTTTAAATTATTCCAAAATATAAGATTTTATATTTAAAAATAAAATGTAATCATTTATATTCTTGATATTTAATAATTATTACAGAATTATAAAGTTTAAAAAATCAAATTTTCTTTTATTTGAACTATTTTTTATGAGTATTGTTATAAGAAATGATATCAAAAATATGATAGAGACCCATTAATTTGGGGCATAAAAATTTTCAAGTCACTCTAGACTTTTATAAATCTTTTTTTGTAATTAAAACATTAGAATGAAATATATACCATATAAAATAACATTTTAAGAATAATGTTTGTCAAAACTCTTAATACATGCTGAAGAATTTTTCAAGCAAGTTACTTTATGTAATACAATTCATTGGTTAAATATGATCTGGATAATTTTTTTCAATAACTTTTATACTTACAAAAACATAATTATAGTTTTGTTATCAATAAACTGTGCTTTTTGTAATTATTTGATAAATTCTGTAAAACTTTTAGCACTACATGTAGAAAATATTATATCACACAAAATGCTCCACATCAAATTTGGAAGAATAATCAAAAATAATATGTACATGTTTTTAACATAAACTGAAAAAATGTCATTAATAATTGTGATATTGAATGGTACTTTAAAATAGAAAAATGGTGGGTGTTGCATTATTGAATTTTTTTACAAATTTCATTTTTTTTAAAATGTGAAATGTATGGCACATGGAGATAGAGAAATGGCTGTCTGCACTTTGTAAAATTTATTAAATTCTTAAATTTTAATGTGTTTTTGTCTATTTACATTTTGTTTGTTTCTTTACTTTTGGAGCATAGCATATTGTGTTTCCCCAAAACTAAAACCAGGTCCTATATTAGGTCTGCTCCAAAAGATGACATAAATCTTACTTTCAGAGGATATATCAATTTTATATAAAAATCTACATTTTTTCAAGTACAAAAATGTACTTTCATTTAATTCCTGCTTTTTGCAGAAAACTGTAAGATTCTTATGCCAGGATCCCCCATAATTCCTCTCTTGTATTCATCAGAATATCACTTTTTTTTGCACTCATCTTATTTGGTGATTAAAATATTGTTCCATTTAAATTTACCATTAATCAAGTGTTAACTGAAAACACGGGAGACAGCAGTCCTATTACAGTTAATAATAGTGTGTCCACACAAAAGAAATAAAAAATATAAGCAAAGCAATTCAGAAAATGATTCTGTATTTCACAATGCACTTTAAGTATGTCCATTACAACATATTGAATTACAATGATTTATATATAACCCAATCACATACATCTGTTAATGTGGGTACAGTGTAAATACTATCCAAATTATTTGTAATAGTCTTACTTTGGTTATTATTTTTAAAATTTTTCTTTTGGATAAAGATTGCTGATTTAACTTAAGCTCAGTGTTCATTATTAAAATTATATCCATTATTTTAATAAAATGTTTTAGGAGGAAAAAAATGTTTAAGAAATCAAATAAAATTTTCTTTTATCTTGAATATTTAAAAGCTATAACAATAAAACTCTAAGACTACAAAAAACATTCAAAATCTAAGTATTAAATATAAATAAAATAAGTACCTAAATATATATAAATGAAATTATAAATTGTCTAATATATTGACTTATAGTAAGTAAATTATTTTTCTACACAAGTAGAATTACATTTGTTAAAAATAGTTGACAGGAAATTACAAAAGAACCATATAATTTATATTGTCATTTATTTAAAGCATTAGTGTCAAAAATATTGTTTATTTATCCATTAATTAATTTATAATTCAATGTATCCATTGTGTGTTTCAATGAGTAAACAAAAATCATCTATCTAATTGACAATTTTAACTAGGACTTATATTTGATGTAAGGATTATATTATAAGCATTCTGAAAAATCATGGTATGATTTATTTTCAGGTTAGGTCTTATTGTTAGGAAAACATAGTGCAACTAAAATTATGTATACTTATATAATTTATTTGAAGCTTCACTGTGTTTGGATAAACAGAGATAACTTTTATATTTGATGTTGCCAGGAAACAACAGTTATTAATTAATGTCCTGAGGCTAAACAAGTTTTTTTTTCTATTAACTTATAAAAAGTCTTTTGGATTCTCTTTTATTTTATCTAAGCCTAATAATAGTGTTGAATGTTTTGCACATTATTAATGCATTTGTAATCATATCTTTTTTTGTAATTATTTTGGAATTTGATGAACTGCTCATGCAAGTATCTTCTTGCTTGGACTTATTTTGTTTTATTTTATATATGTTATATAAAAATAAATAAATATTACTATTATTATTGTTATTACTAACATAGTATCACTTCCTACTTTTAGCTTATTACACTCTAAATGAGAGTGATCTGTTATAATTTTAGATAAAATAACTGTTACTTAGATAAAATTCAAAGTTTATATAAATTGGTCACATGCCCAGGATTCTGTATTTTCCATATTAGTCTTTTTAAATAATTTTAATGTGATCATTTGATGGTAAAAACTAAAATCAATTAATTGATTAATATTAGTTCTAACTAAAAAACCTAGATGTCAACATCTTTCAGTAAAATAAATAAATAATCGAAAGACTTCAATAATTGGAATTTTATAAAAAGTTTGAGCATCAGGTGTATCTGAATTGGACATGATCCATGAAATTTTAAATTCCAGATTCTGCAACACTACTACTACACTATCAATAAAAGTCAATTTAAGGAGACAAAAGTTGTTTCATTATAAAATATTAAATAAATATATGTAATCTCCATTTAATATTTATTTTTATTTTTGTAAAATTAAATTAAATATTTGTTTCTTAGTAAGTACATAATGAATTTGTTTGGCTTTTATTTTTAAATGTACATTTTTTTTAGCAGAAATGTAATCAGTTTTGAAAAACATGAGGTCTACTTTTAAATAAAGTTAAATAAGACACTTACTTTACTATTATTTTTTTGTTTTTTTATAATTATAAATAAAATTTTAATTTGTTAAAATGTGTCAATGTGATCTTTACAGATATTGTTTCACTGATAGAAATTTATTAGAGAAAAAAATGTTTTTGTTAAAATAAATTTTTTAGCCTAAAAACTAAAAACATAATCTTTTATCTGCATTTTTATTTTTATTTATTATTTTTTTATTTTGATATTTATATATTATTTTTAGGATTGTTTTTTTTAATCTATGGTTTGCTTAATTTTTTTCAAAAGTTCAAAGATTTAATGTGGAATAAGTTATTTGTTAGAAAAAAAACAGGAAAAAAAAACATAGTTTATAGCAGTGAGAAAAAATGACTGCCTAATAAATATTTCCTTTCTATAAAACCATAATAAACTCATTTCTTTCTTATTTTTATTATCAAATTATTTAATAGACTTGATTAATTTCTTTTTTTTCTTATTCACCTTTAATAGAAGGTGTTTTATTAATTACTCTATCCTATTCTTATATTACCCAATTTCATTACAATGATCAAAACAAAAAACTTTACACCTCTAGCTCTTTCACTATTTTTACCTTTAAATTTTTCTGACATTTTGTACATTACATTCAGACTTTCTTCCAACTCAAAAACTAAATATTCAGTACTTCTCCATTCATCTCAACATAAACTATATTTACAATCCAAATCTTTATTCCATTTTTGCTTTGTTCTAATATATATTGTACCAACATTGAATTGGTATATAATAATTTTACCTCAAAAAATTATTAAAATAAAAATTATTCGTTAAAAGAGAACTATTTAAAAGTTTAAGAGTTTTATTGCAATTTGTTTAGTAAACATAAAAGTTAAAGAGTTGTTTTGAAATAAAACTTACAGTTAATTAATTAAAAAAAGGGAGGGGGAGTTTTCCTGTAGAAAAAACTAAAGGTTTCATAAAAGAAGTTAAAGAGTTTTTATTATTATTATAAGTTAAACTATAAATCTCTTTTATTTAAATTAAAGAAAAAAGGTAATCTTAAAACTAGTTTTGATTTTAGAATAAAATTATATATGTGCGTATATATGTGCAATTGTAAATAAAAATAAATGTATGTGTATTAAATATTTAAAAAAAAGGAAGCTATCATTAAAAAACACGATGGTGGCTACTAATTAAAGATATAAAAATAACACATTTGTGATGGCTACTACTAATTAAACGATCTTCAAAAACATAGGATTATCAAAGGAATTTCAACAACAGATATTGCCAGAGGATATTAAAAGGACAACACATTGCAGGTATAAATAGCCAATTTTTTATCAAACAGTCAGTGAGGACAATCATTCAGTCGAGTAATTGTTTCAGTTTAGATAACAGTTCAGTTTATTATGTATCCAGAAACAAAAATGCAGTACTAAGCAGCTTTTGGGAATATATGATCTTACTTCAGCCCTTAGTCCAATGAAACAGCAAAATTTGCCCATGAAAATAATGTCTGTGTAACAGCTTGAAGAATTTTCTTCAACATCTAATTGTCTCCAATAATAATAAAAGTGAATAATAATGAAACTCCTCAAAGAAATATCCCAGCCGGCTGGAAATATTCTCACCTAAAGCAGTAACCAAAGAAAACGAAGTTCTACATTCACATTCAAAATCCTAGGTAATAATATTTCATATTATTTTTATAGTAGCCATTGCATTAATTAATAAAGCCTCCAGAGACAAGTAATTTGAACTCTATAAGCATGCATAAAATGAACTATTGATGTGCATGTTTGTGAATGCTATAGGATTTCATAAACGTCAAATATTATTTATGCTTTCTCATAAGATATATTATAGTGTGTTATATTAGATTTATAAAATGTTTAAAATTAGTAAATGTTAATTAAAATAAATGGTTCTTAAAACTTAAACTTTATTTGTCAGTCAATTCTTTTTACCAATCTCTCTTACGATTTTTTTACCATTTTTTTGTCAAATCCTTTTAGCAATTCTTTTACCAATCTTTTCATTAATTATTTCCACCACTAATTATATATAATCTGTTAGTGATTACAAGTAGCTGAGCTAGTCTATGGGTATTATACTTGGGGGTTGAGTTAGTGGCCATTGTTCAAAGTGCGTTGTTTGTTATTCTGAATAGATAGCTGGCACCTGTGTTTACACAAAACAAAAAGTGCTTTGAACTTGGTGTTGAACTCAACAGTCGAGAAGAAGTTATGTCCTGGAAATGTAATGCTAGTTATATATTTTATAGCTATCGTTACATACTTTCCGAGTATGTTCTTTTCTGGCTAAGAGACCAGTGTTTCGAGCATCCCATATTCGAACCCGGTATAATATATATATATATTGTATAGCAACTTCCAATCAAGTTTAAATATAAATAAGCTCAAATACTGGGGAAATGATAAATGCTATTACTTTGACCTAGTGAAAGACCAGGCCATAAAAAAGCAACAGTAGCATAAGTAGACAATTCAATGCTGGAGATCTAGATTCTTTGGAAATGCCAAAAATTTAGTGCTTATCTACTACCTTTCACTAAAAATTTTTAATTTGATTGAATGCCATCAGATTCTTCCAAAACCTGGAAAATGATTTGGATTGGGTTCAAACTGTAATTTTCTTATAAGAATGTTCTTAACATATTTCTGCAATGTATATTTTACTTCAGCACTTAAAAATAAACTAACACTAAAAAATACTATCTTTAAAGACTTCTTTTCATATTTTTTTTCATTTTATTCCACAACCATCACATAACATTTTATTTCCAACTGAATTCAAGTCAGAGTATCATAATTTCTTCTTATCTATGTACTGAATAAATCTACTAGTAAGAAAATATACACAAAAAGTATTAATTTAACCAATATGACAATGAATTTATTTTTAAACAAAACTATGTATAGTGGAAACATTGGTTAATGATCCAATATCTTGCACTTCAACTCAATCTAACAAATATTTTAAATTTTCACTAGTGTTACTTTTCTTTCTAGCAGTTTAACAAATATAGTTTTATCATAACACATGGTTTTAAATAATTTTGACAGTTATTTTATACTATGTCCACAATTTTTTATTAAATAATTTACTTTTGAGGTTCAAATACTAAAATTAATTTATAAATATATTAAATAAGCTCAAGATTACCACATATTCCTTTAAATTCATACAAATGAAGATACAATAAAAGACAAATGACCCCCAAGATACATTTCATGCTGAACCAGCACTCATCAGTTGGCCCAGGTCACTATTTCTCATATATATATTTATTATATGAAAATATTTATCTATATTAAATAATTATATTTTGAATGACAAGAATCAAATTAACTCAACTCAAAGATGTGGGTTGAGTTAATTTGACATTTGTAATTCAAAATGAAATTAAAATTCATTTATTCTAACAGTAATTGTTTTGCTGAATATAATGAAACTCTTACAAAATTACAAGGACATTATATGTGCTATTTGAATTTGACATATATGTGCCTATGTTCTTGATTTTCAATTATACTGTTTTGCAAATGAATTTTCTTCCTAAAATTTTACACATTCTCATTTTACTAATATAATTTCTTGATTGTAATTTAAAATTTTATTAATCCTCATCATCAATCATTTGGGTTTATTATCTTAACAATATTGACCCTACTGCATAAAACAATTGAAAGATATCAGGATTGAAGTATGTAATATAGTGATTTAATTAACAAATCATTAAGAAGAAGATATACTCATTTCATCAAATAGCATTCACCAAATATTCAAACCAATTTAAAACATGAAAGTAAAAGTGGCTCTGAAGAAGACTGCAGGTCAGTCGAAATGTAAGATTATGTACATGTACACTAAAAGGGTTTTTTTCTAAAAAGTGTGCAAAGTAGAGTAGATAAATTGCACTTATAAGAATAATAAGTCATAACATTTTCATTATTCAATATAGCAGGACTACAATAACTGAGTATGGAGAAATATAAACCATTTTCTCACTAATACAATATTAAATTCATTAACTCAAACATTTAAGCAGAACACAAAATAAAAGCATATGTTAACTATCCACGAAAAGTAAATAGAAAGAAATCCTTGGTCAACTTTTGTTTTAACTCATATGAATGAACATGGTCACTAATAAATATATTCACTGACAAACTAATGAACAATCAATCAATAATATTCTGTCCTATGGACAGGTCCAAAGGGCAGTCACATCACAGAATCATCCATGTCTCCATTCCATTTTCTTCATTGCCCACCTTTTTAATTTCATGTAACTCTTCCCATCTCTTATGTTACCCAGTAAGGTCAATATTCTTTGTCTTTTTCTGATTCCATTCCCTATTCCCTCCAAAACATTTTTCCTTAAACTAGTCTTTCTTTTTAATAAATGTTCAGTCCAGTTTCTTTTTCTATTTCTATTTTTTACTCATTGTTGATGTTTCACAATCATAAATAATACACTCCACACTTAGCATTATATATTTTCAATCCAGTTTCTTTTTCTATCTCCATGTTTTTACTCATTGTTCACATTTCACAACCATAAACAATACACTCCACACATAGCATTTAATTAATCTTTTCATAGACTGATCATTATAATAATTAATCTGCTTAACACATTATTATGTGTGTCTTTTAATTGCAATTAAGATATGGAGTTTATTATACATGTATAATTCCAATAATTTTTTATTCATATTTAATCTCGGTATCTTTTTAACAAACATATTTATTTTATTTTCTAATCCTAATATTAACTTCACCTAATGTAAAACCAAGCCTGTTCATTAAGGTTTGCTATCTTATTCTAAACTGAGCATTGATTATATATATGTGAGGGAAATGATAATCGGGACCAGCTGATGAATACTGGTTCAGCACGAAGTATATATATATATATATATTGGTAATTATTTATCTTTTCTACATGTGTGTGGTCATGTGTATAAGTGGTATGAGATAGTGTAGATAGTTGAAGGTGCTTGAAAATCTGAATTCAAATCCCCTATATTTACAATTAAGTTCCAGGTATAAAAATGACTGTATTTCAAATCTTACTAATCTACTATAAATTCCATATTTTCTTAATTTGTTCTTATAATTTCTCATATTAAAAACATAAGTGAACCCCATTTCTCTTTGAATAACATCATCTATTAACCAAAATTTATCATCGAATGCATAAATATAAATAGATACTGCCTTCTGTGGTTTATCTAACAATTTCTGAGTTCTCTGGTCAATAATTTTTAAATATTAATGCAAAACTATCTCTTTCCAAATCCTTCTTCACTGTATTTATTTTATGAAAAGGAATCTAATCTTTTCTTTCTATTTGTCAAATATTTGTCAATCAAATAGTAATGCAATTTAATCTCAACACCAGATTCATTTATGTTATTTTCTTTATCAAAAAGAACTTGGGATTGAAATCTTAAACCAATATAATTATATAACTATTGACTATATACAAATATACTGGTTTGAGTTCAAAACCATAAGGTTTTTTGAATTTTTAACTTTATCTTGAAGGTAAAACAATAATTTAAGGTAGACATCAGATGCATAATCACATTGGTTCCAGTTTTGAATCTCAAATTCTTATTAATAAAAGTAAAAGCCAAAAAATGGTCTGGAAATGAGAATTAAATTATAGTGCATCTGGTAATTATGATTGTTCAAGAACACACAACATGGCAATGTGACTGAAAATTGCTTTTGTATTATTAGTATTAATATTTATACAAATTGCAATATGGTTTACAGAAATAATTTATAATTGTTTAACTTTTTACAATAAAAAGTAATATTGTTCTATTAAAATAGGTGGATTTAACTATCACCATCGTCATCTCTCCACTCATTTCTGCTCAGTACAAATGCTACTAGTAAAACCTAAAATAAATAGCTAAGCAAATAAAATTTAAAAAAAAAAAGCAAAATTGAAGAAAGACTATAATACAACGATAAAACTGCTTTTTATCAAAGATAAAAAATTTCACCTTGCTATATCAGTTGGGGTTGACCAAATGTATATTCACTAGTTGTGAGCTCAGAAAGAAGTTTTAAATATGGTATTTAATATTTCATCCTTTTAACCATTATTGTAGTTGTCTTTATGATCTGTAAAGTATGCTTTACGAGTTTTGGTTTAATAGTAAATTGGTAGCCTTTTGGGTTCAAAGTCATTAAAATCATGGTCGAATAAGGTCACTTCTAGTGTTCAATTTTTTTTTTTATAAATTCCCAAGCTATACACTATGTGATTTTTGGTTCATATGTTTTGGAGCAGTGATAGCTGGCGGATTCTAGAGTTCAAAACTATGGTTAGGGCTCAATTTATCAATCCCAGTATTCGAACTTCTTATGAATTCTCAAACAACAACCATTTGATTTTGGACTTAATTGGTTTGGAACAATTGTAGAGTAGTTAAAACTGAAAGTCCATGAATCTGTTCCAGATCTATTAATTCAGATGCGCGAACTTCTCAAACTTTTGAGTATTATTATTATACTATATCTTTATTAATTATGATATTCATCCCTTATATATAATAATTGCAAATTGTTATTAAATTTTTATTGTTATTTATGTAAGAAATAACATTATTTTTATTGCTGTTATTAGTTTCATGATCTTAACCTACAGTTCGGGAGAAGATTTCCGTGGGTTTATACCTAGAAATTCAAATCTGTTTTTCCGTTCTTCTCATCTGATGTAATTAAAACCTGCTATGGTATCCGAAACATTAGAAAATTAATCGTGTTTATATTTAATGTTTATTCTTTTTTTTTTCTCGCGGCTATTGCAAAAAAAAAAAAAAAAGGAGATCAAGGCAAAAATAATAAAATATACAATTTTTATTTCCAGCTGCGAAAATTCGTCGAATGACGACAGAAATCCATTGGTGGCGAATAGAGAAGAACTCGTAAATGTAGACATTTGAAGTGCTTTTCTTAAAATGATGTTTGTATTGTGCGTATCAATTAGCAAAGTTTATTTATCTCCCGCATTCGAAATGTATTATTTGAAGCTAATTAAAAAGTTTATATGTTTTTAAAAAGTTTTCTTAAATACTTTCAAGATTTAATATTGCCTACAATACGTAATAGTATCTTTTTCTGCGAATATTGCATTTTTTTTTTTCAAAAGTATATATACACACGCACACATAATCCATGTTTGAAAGTTTAAGATGATATTTTTGTTTTAATTATATGTTGGGCTATTTTTATTATATAGAATTAATTATTCGATTTTGGTACTTGTCAGTTTTCAAGTAAACCAAGCCGGTAACCCATATTTTTGGCAAATCTACAGTTTGGGGAAGGGGGGTGGTGGCAAAATGTTGATAAAAAAATTGCCTGCTACGAAACGTCGTTTTTAATAATTATATTTTATTTTTTACTACAATTCTTTAAAAAAAAAAAATCACTATGGAAAAATTAATTATAATATTTACAGTTTTTTTTTTTGGATTAACTTATTACCAGAAAAATGCTCAAAAAATATAAATACAATATTTATACTTTATTCATGGCGGTGGCATGCAATCATATTATGACCATTGATGGACACTTTTTGGGAGGGCAACATCCCATATATTTAAAAATAGTTCACTGCATCACATTCTGTGACAGTAAGGTCCCAAATTTTGTCATTATGGCAATTTACCACACACACAAAAAGTGCTGACAAAAAGAAACACGCTGAATTGAACCTAACAACTTATTGTCTTTTCCCACATTATATATAACATAAGTAAAAAAAAAAAAGAAATGAAGCTTCTTAATGAAATTTATCGGAAATTATTCCTTTTTTTAAATTTAACAATCGATTTATTAATTTTGTTTTAATTTAACAACTAAGACATCTTCAGAAGATTATCGGCCCTCGAAACTGTACTCTTATCAAAAATACAGGCAGCCATCTTGGTTTACTGGCAAACTCATAAATATCTTTTTTTTTTTAAATGTACAATTAATTTAAACTTTTAAAATACATTAAACTTTCAATAATGGGCCCAGTTTATTATACATAATAACGTTACGGGTAGGTATCACATAGCAACGTTTTGGATACGTACTATTCTCTATTCTTCTTCAGGTCTTGCAAGCCTGACTAAAATCTTATATTAAACTTTTTCCTAGGGAAAAGTTTGATTGTCTCAGTAATGAGAATTAATAATCTGCTTCATCTCATCCCTTTGTCTATTCAAGTTTCTTAAATTTTTCATAATGGATCTTTAAAATGATGTTCTAACTCCTGAATTAAGCTCTTTGATACTCACACTTATGACAATCCATCCTGCTTGATGATGCTTCCATGCAAAAGCACAGAAATATGCTGTTTACATGGCCAAACTTTCAGCCTAGTAGAATAGTTATGTTCATGTTAGCCATTGCAGGCCTAGATTGCATTCACACAATTATTATGGCCCACTAAAATGCTTTATAAGGCTATACAAATAGTGCACACTTCACAGATTGCTACCATATGATGTGATGGTGTATAGAATTCAACTGCCCATAACTCTTTTAATGTGCATTTGAAGTAATGATCTTACACCCTACCTGATGTACTGTTACATAGTAATAATGATAAGCCTGTCAATGCACTTCCTTACACATCTTTGAAGGTGAATTTAATTTCAAAAGGGTAGGTCCCAGCACCATTGTCAGAGAATTCACAGGAAAATTCACATTTGTGGAACAAGAGCTATGAGACTACTAAAATGGCTATGGTGGAGCACTGCACACTGAAATATGTTATGTAATTTAAAAATGTAATTTTTCTATTCTATTAAATAATATTGTTTCATAAAGAACAGCTATGAGACAAATCAAATGCCTGAGGTTGCACATCATTTTCAAAATCCTAAGCTTGGTTTGATCAGAGTAGTGGATTCATTGGCCAATCTGAAGGATTGGCAAAAACAGGGGTCTCTCTCTACACATTTCAGTGTTACATGCTGTAATATATAATGTAATTACAAACTGTAATTTAGAAAATAATATTTTAAAAAAAAGTAAACATATTTTGAAAAAAACGTCACATTATTACCATTTCTGCTTGCTCTTAACTGTTATTAAAACAGGCAAAACTCTCTATATGTATTACCACTCAATGCAAGCCAGAATAATAAATGGATGCCAGAAGGCTTGTGCATAAATCCCCATCTAGTGCCTACTCATCCAATATCCTCAGATTAGTTTCTGGCTTGTGGTCTTTGTCAGTGAGTGGCAATATGTTAAGAAAGTTTTGCCTGTTTTAATAACAGTTAAGAGCAAGCATAAGAAATGGTAATCATGTAATGCTTATTGGCTTAAAACCAATCTTGCCTAATAGGATATTACTCACTATGGTTATTAAAGAACCAAAGACACCAAAATGTATGGGTACTAAACCAAGTTCAGACCCATATGACTATATAAGCTACTGAGCTTGGGTTGAAAATATTATAGTGTTTTCAATTTAAGACTTATAATTTTGTAATTTTGTTGGAGGGTTGCATTAGATCCTAAGATGTAAGTGCAGTGCTTTCAGATCCAAAGCTCTTCACTGACAAAGGCCACAATCCAGAAACTAGTCTGGGGATATTGGATGAGTAGGCAGTAGATGGGGATTTTATACGCAAGCCTTCTGGAATCCATTGATTACTCTGGCTTGCAGTAAATGGCAATATTTATAGAGAGTTTTGCCTGTTTTTATTTTGAAAGAAATTAAATGTTTTATATCTAAAAAAAATGTAAATCCCCCAAAAGAAAAGAAACCGGTAAAAGCGTTATTTAAAAAAAAATGAAATGTTTTAAAGAAATAAAAGAATGAAGTCAAATCTATTAGTTTTTGAATAAATAATTAGAAAAATGTAATGTTTTAAAAAATAAAAAACACAAAGTTATATTTATTGGTTTAAATAATAAAAAATGTAAATCAGCTCGGTAACATTATATCTATTTGTTTTTGACTAGCAACAGTGCCACTGAGTGGGATGGATTGTCATATGTATGAGAACCAACTCTTTTTATATTATAATATTTTTTAATTCAATATTTTATTTGGCTCAACATACTCAAAGTACAACACATTGAATAATGTTTTTTTTTCCTTCTCAATATGCCAGTAAATTATTTTTAGACAGAAAATCCATGTATCATAATTCTCTTAAAAAAATCTGCAATTATTTTTTTTTAGTTTGCTAAGATTTCCTATAAATATACATGCAGAAAGTAATAGAAATCAATCCCTAGCTTGCAAGAGTTTGGTGTACTGAAATAATATCAAACTGTTAATGTAAACTTGAAGATTAAAATATTTGAAGCTGTAACTTAGCATGGTATAAGTTTCTACACTGGATGATGATTATCTAATGGAGTTGAAAAAATATACTGATTAATAAAACCTTGCAAATATTTCCACAATGCCCTGATTATTCATTTTTTCATACGATATTAAAATTGAATAGAAATCAATCTTAGTTTTCTAGAGGATGAAGTAATGGAAGAATAGTAAGTTTCTAATGCATGTAACAATGATCAGATGTCTGATATCTTTAGCTACCTAATGAGTAAATATTGTTTGTGAGATGCATGTTAAATGAGAGAGTGGTAATCTACATTTCTACATTGGTGGATAGTTGATATTTGTCTGGCATGATAAACTAAAAATAGGTGTAACTATATGTCTTTATTTTATTTTCAAAATCATTTTCTTTATTTAATTTGAGTAAGGAAGCTGTCAGAAAAATATATCATATTCACTTTTTCCATGACTTTTACCACCACTTTTAAATGTAATAATAAAATACCAAATATATGAAAATTATTAAAACTAGAAACAAAATTCTCTAAACACATAAAAAATTATATGGTTTTTATTTTTAAAATATTTTACTAGTAATAAGGAAACTTTGCTATTGAAGGTGCAGGAGATAAAAATAGTATGTTGCTCAAACTGCATGCCCCCCATATTAGGACTAATGACTTTTGGAGGTGGCCCTTCCTTGTTTTTTTAAAAGGTAATTTGAAGTTACCCATCTTAGGTAAACTAAAATGAGCATTTAACAAAAAATTCACGAGTCACTGTCATGAACACAAAAATGACATTAATTTGGACCATTATTAAATGTTTTTATATTAATTTATCATGATGTGCATTTCTATCAGAAAAGTCAATTCCAAAAATCACGTTTAAAAGTTGAAATCACATCCTTACCTTTCCCAACAACTAAGCCTACAAAAATATTATGTTTACAGAATAAAATTTTGTTAATATTGATTTCATTATTATAAAAGGGAATATGCTAAGGTAATGAATAGTTAATGTTGTAATGAAATGGGGATCAATGAAGAATGAATAAATTGTACTGGGATAATAAAATGAGATGATGATGAAATTAAAATTAAATATGGACAAAGTATGATGACAATGTTGGGGATGATGAATAGAAACCTGAAATATTAATTTGATATTATTAAAATAAAAGCAAGGGTTCTAGGTTTTAAATAATTAAAGATGAAGGTTTAAATCTTTGGGATTTTAAAATTCATTAATAAGAATAATAAGAATGAAAAAAGAGATTAAGATAATATATACCAAATGACTTAAGAAATAAATCTGACAAAGAAAATCAAAGTTTAAAATTATTAATCAATATTTTTTCAGGGTTCATATAATTTTAGAATCTAATAATTTTATAATATATATCTAGGTGAGCAAGTTAAATTTTACTGCTACCCAAATATAGAAAATTAAAATAAATTATACTACAAAAGGAAATTACTAAATGTATTCAACACTTTTACTAGGAATAACAAAGATCAAATCTAAACTTTATAATAACTCAACAAATACGTAATACTAATGTAAACGTAATAATCAGCTTAACCATCAATCTTGAATTATTTTGATCACAATTATTATAACAATAAGGCAATGATAACATTATCTGTGAATAATTTAAGTTTGACTTCTCTGAATAATATGACCAGATTTAGCAAATGGAGACATTCGACAACTTATTGAAATAAATCTGACAAAGAAAATCAAAGTTTAAAATTATTAATCAATAATTTTTTAGGGTTCATATAATTTTAGGATCTAATAATTTTATAATGTATATCTAGATGAGCAAGTTAAATTTTACTGCTATCCAAATATAGAAAATTAAAATAAATTATACTATAAAAGGAAATTACTAAAAGGTATTCAACACTTTTACTAGGAATAACAAAGATCAAATCTAAACTTTATAATAACAACAAATACGTAATACTAACGTAAACGTAATAATCAGCTTAATCATCAATCTTGAATTATTTTGATCACAATTATTATAACAATAAGGCAATGATAACATCATTTGTGAATAATTTAAGTTTGACCTCTCTGAATAATATGACCAGATTTAGCAAATGGAGACATTTGACAACTTATTGAAATATTTTTCTTTAAAATCGAATATTTTACTTTTAATATCATATCTTTATTATATCAACAATATTTTACTCAATCAATATTATCATCATTTTATATACTTTCAACATAAGAGTTCAAAGTTGTAATTATAAACTTATTTAAACGCACAATTGATTACATAAGTAATATTTACTAATGTTGTAAACCTCAAGAGTGTGCCATGAAAATGCAAAGGTAGGGACCTCTATATATTAAAACCAATAACATTAAATGATGACGTAATACTAGCTACAACAATAATGTAGGGATACAACAATAACAATATGGATAGTACTTAACAATAAGGTTACTGACAACTTAATAAATTAAAAAAAAAAAAAAAATTTTATTTATAATATTTACAAATTAAAAATATATATATATATCCTTCATCAACTTATAAAAAGGAATACATTAAACAATCTATGATATTAATAAAGAAACATCAGTCAAGCATTGGTGGTTGAAAGGTCAGCAACAGCTGCTTTACAAGCAGTTGTCCTGGGTTAGCGGGTTCACTTCTCAGCTGATGCTATGGAACAAGACAATTATAATAAATTATCACCTTTTTACAGTATTATTATTTCCACCCATTTTTAATTTAAATTTTCTAGTTCATTACACATTTACTATATTTTATTTTCCATGCATAGGTTGAAATTTATTTATTAAAGTTAAATATGTGTGATAATTCCAAAGTTCTTATCTAATGAATGGTAGCTTGGCAATACTTAATACTAGGCAATGTAAGACAAAGAGTATTTCCCAAAGTATTAATAATTATGCTTATTATAATATGATAAGAAGATTGTGTAACTCTAAGTGTGACTGGTGGTAGTATTCTAATCTGCTTAAAATAAATCAATGTCACTGTACTCAATTTCGAACGTGGCTAAGTAAGTTTTTCTTACGTTTCAGACAAATGTTTTTATCACTTAATTTGATTGGTAATTAGCTTGTATGATTAAAAGTATCTATCCCATCTTTTTCTTATTGTTCGCCTGATGTAGAAGCATTATCATAATTCGCTTCAATTGCAGTTTCTTTGCAGGAAATTTTATTAATCATTTGTCCATTTTTTAAAAGTTAATTTCATAAAATTTAAAATATAATTTGTTAACTATTGATAGTATGAAATACTTTTTTTCCAAAATATAAGCAATTCATTATTATTAAGCAGAAAAAGATGGAACTACACAATATGGACATAAGAAATGATTTATACCGAGTTGCACATAAATGTATGACACATTGGTTACTTTCAACAAGGGATTATGGGACTATATCTTGATTGCATATTTTTTATCGGAGCACTTCTATATTATATAGAGGTGAGGAGAATTGGAAAATTTTCATCTAATCAGCTTCTAAGGGGGTCGAATGAACTTTTGCAACAGTGTACTAGTTCAACTTCTGCTGAAAATCATTTTATAGTCAGTAAAAGAAACTACAATCTCAACTATCTAAGCATAAGTTGGTTTAATATTAAAACACATATGTTTTTGAATATCCCATCATATTAATTCAAGTAGTCCTTAGGATATTGTGTAATCCACTTTGGAGTCCAGTGTACAACTGCAAGAAAACACAGATAAGTCAAAAGCGATAGCATTTTCATTAGAAAATGCTGATAACATATAATACAAAATGAAGACATTATTCAAATTTTTTTTATCTGAGTCATTATGATAGTAAATGTGATCAAGGAAAATGTTGAGTGCAAAAACAGTATTAATTTATACATGGGCAAAAATGGTAATTAGAACTTTGATAACTAAATTTTACCACATGCATTCACATATATATGATATCCTTATATCGTAATAGAAGGAAAAAGAAATACAAAAATCCAATATCTAAATTTAAATATAAAATAAATTTAAGTAAATTTATTTTTGATGAAATGCATGGAATAATCACATCATATGAACTGAACATATTGCTAGAAGAGATGGCAATAGATGGACAATTAAAATCTTAAACGGAATTACAAGAGTTATAAAAGATCCAGAAATGGATTACATGTAAGGTGGATGAATGAAATAAGAAAATGTGCAGAAGTGATGTGTAAAAGAGAGGCTACAGATTGGAAAAAATGGATTGAACTTGGAGAGACTTTCATCCTGCAGTGGATTGATAATAGTGGATGATCATGATGATAAGGTATTAAATATAATTAGAGGGAAACATGTACACAATATTTGATTACCTGAAAATGTTACACAATTATGGGATACCCAAATGTTGGATTATCTAATATATTAGAATGTGACTTGAATAAATTTTATTTGCATATCATGAAATTCATCACATTTCAAATTCAAAATACATAATTGGTGTCGGATGGTAATGTGAACCAATTATCAAACATGAATGAATAAAATACATATTTAATCCCTTTTGTACTATAACATACATGGCTGTATGATGATCAAGTCTAATTTTCTGTACTGTTTAAACTTTATTAAAAAAAATTTTCAGTGTATTGATTACATTTCCACATGTATCATCAAATCTAATTCTAAAACTTTTGAAAGAAATATTTAACCCAAGAAAAACAACTTTTATTTGCACTTACCTATAATATTGGGCATATTAATAAGTACCATCTTCTAATAAAAAATTATTCTCTAAACCAGAAGTGGATAAGACATCAAACAAAGTCCATCAGTAGACTGCCTAGAAATTATTTAGTGATCATCTAAATTAGATTAAATAATGGTAACAGACATTATGCTATACTGGATTAGATAGATATAGATAAAAGAAATACATTTTTTGCACATATACAGATAGTTCAGGTGAGAATCAGTTCTTCACAATTGATAGTACACATCAAAACATCACATGATCATCATTTCATATGGTTACACATAATGTTAATAAGAGTACCAAACTTTCCATACAGTAGTGCCACCAAGTGCAAGTTTTCATAATCAATGGATACAGGAAGGTTGTGCATAAAATCCCTACCTAATGCCTATCATCCAACATCCTTAGACTAATTTATAGCTTGTGGCTTTAATCAATCTGGAGTTGTAGATGTGATAACACTGCATCTAGATCTTAGGAACTAATACAACTTTCCAGCAGCCACCTTTTACCTACTTGGCTAACTATAAAGCTAGGAACCCAAGATAAAAAATACCATAATGTTTTCAACTCAAAATTCTTTGCTTGTATAGTCATATAGATTTGAAATAAGTTCAGCATCTATACATTTTGTTGTCTTGAGTTTTTCAAAAACCACAATCATCATTATCCTATGGGCAGAATAAGTATTTTAAAACATCCCACAATCACCATTTCATCTGCTTACACATTCATAATTGATGAATGCAGGATGGATAATTGTAAATAGGTTTTTTGAAAAATCAAAGACACCAAAATGTATAGATGCTGAATTGAGTTCAGATTTATATAACTATGTGAGAAAATGAGCTTGGGTTGGAAACATTTAGTGTTTTCAACTAGTCAAATAGATAAATGATGGCTGATGGAGGATTGCATTAGATCCTAAGATCTATGTGCAATCAGCTGTAAAATTTGAAGCATTTTCCCTCCCAGTTAGCAAACTTCAAGAGGTTGTTTTGTCCTTATTGAATTTGAGTTTGTATTTGTCTGAGTACCAAGCTAGTATCTTCTGTAGTTTGGTGATCTATTTTTGGATGATAGACTGATGAATATATCATCCATATAACTAAAATGTTTAATCTCCCTTCCCATAGCAGGTACAAACACTCTAGGCAATGGTCTCTCAATCTCATCAATAGCAAGTTGATATGGGCTATAAAATATAGTGTGCTAAGTGGAGATCCTTGAGGAATAGAGATGAAGGGCTCAAACCCAGATGCAATTTTTTCATTCATTGTAATGTGGATGATTCTATTGGATAATATATTTGAAATGATCCTCAGATAAACATTCAGCACCCTATATTTTCAGAGAACATCAATCAGAATGTCTGGCCTGACTGAGTTGAACACCGCCGAGATGTCGTTAGATGGCGATCAATTTTGACATCTTCCGGGCTCTGATAACATTAATAAGGAGCTTCATTTGGCCAATGGCATTGATTGATTTCTTTTTTTTTTGCATATTTGTTAGTATAAATATATTTATAGATTTTCACTTGAATGTGATCCTTAATTAATTGTTCTATGACTTTAATTAAAAGGGGAAGCACTGAGATAGGCCTCATATTATTAGTCACCTGTTCTTTTTCTTTAAGAAAGGTATGAAAGATATTGGATATAAGTGTTAATCTCAGGACTTCCCTCTGCTAAGTGGTTTATCATGGCTTTGATTATTGGCACCAAGTATTTCTCTAGATGTAGAAGGATGAACTTTGGTATGCCACGTATTCCTGGGTGAACCCTCTCCAGGAGGCTTTTTAGCTTGATGTGGATCTTTCCTCAGTGATATCATGGGCTCAATTCTCATCTAAGTTGCAGAAACCATTGACATTTCCTGTCTGATCAGATTAAAGTATTGCCCTAAACATTTCCTGTCTGATCAGATTAAAGTATTGCCCTAAACTGTTCTCTAATTGCATAGATCATTTCTGAGCCCACAAGAATGTTGTTATCTACTGTTAATGACAGTGGAATAAGTTTTCCGCTGCCAGGTATAAACTTTAAACCTCAATTAAAGATTAATACATCTGATTTTTTTAATTAATCATACACAAGTGCAGTTATTCACATTTATCTTTCCCATGTATACTACCCTTATAAATATATTAAATACCTCCATGCTAAAACACATTCTTTTAAAATCATATAGATAAAGATACATTAAAAGGCAAATGCATTTCATTCAAAAACAAAAATTAAATTTCTTTGCAATTAAAGCTGTACAGCCCCCCCTCTTCCTTAGAACTAAAATGTCATACAGAAATTATATATTCTAATCTTATGCCAATTAACATCACATGGTCACCATTTTTAATGCTTGCATATAACTTATTAAAACAAAAAAAACTCTTCATACAGTATTGCCACTGAGTGCATCAAAGTAATCAGTGGAAACTAGATGGGATATTGGGTGAGTAAGCACTAGATGGGATTTTATGCACAAGCCTTCTGGCATCCATTGATTACTGTGACTTGCACTGAGTGTCAAAAATATAGGAAGAGTTTTGCCTGTTTTAATATTCTAATCTTATTAAACTTACTAAGATATGGTTAACTTCATTTCTTTTCCCCATGATTTGATTAATCTCATGACATACTTGACATAGCACAGCTTTGTATTTTTATAAAAATGGTGTTTAAGAATTATTAAGACTACTACATTTAAAGGGAAAAACACAAAATGAACGTATTCTTGTATTTCCAAAAATATATAGATGAAGAGAAAATCCAGTTTATGAAGTTAGATTGAGGACAGTTAATGGAACACCACCAATGATTGTAATAATCACTGGATTTTAGCTTTATGTACCAGAGATAATTTCACAAATTTCTTTAGATTGCATTATTCACCAAAAGACCCTCTATTGTAAAATTTTAAATGTAGATCATGTGATGGGAATCTGAATGAACTTTATTTGAGTTAAAATTCTTTAGAGAAGATATTGCACTCAGCTAGAAGAAAGTGATTTTAAATAAGGTCATTGAATAAATATAAAAATATTTTTACAAGGATTCAGAGATTTATTGAAGATTTTTTAAAATCAAAAGGTGATGTTATGTTGAACATATTAATGATGTTTTATTGATGTATTTAGCTTTTGTTGTCTTAGGGAATTGAATTTACAATTACAAAGAAAAACAAAACAATGGCTAATATGATTAGGTATATTAATTCTTTTAAAAATAAGACGCAGCTTCTGTTGTCTAACCAACTGAAGAAGAATAAGTTTAAAAATTTCAAAAATATTTATGCTGAAATTGGAAGTCATCATCATCATCAACCATTATCAATCCACTGCAGGATGAAGGTCTCTCCAAGTTCAATCCATCTTTTCCTATCTTTAGCTTCTCTTCTCCACACCACCCCTGTAGACTTTCTTATTTCATCCATTCATCTAACATGTGTTTTCTTTCTGGGTCTTTTACAATCTCTTGAAATTGAGTTTAAAATTTCAATTGTCCATCTATTATCATCTCTTCTAACAACATGTCCAGCCCAACTCCATTTCAGTCTTTTAATTTTTACAATGAGGTTAGTAACACTTGTTTGTTCTCTTATCCATACATTGCATTTTTGGTCCCTTCTTGTTACTCCCAACATGCATCTCTCCATACTTCTTTGAGTGGTCTGAAGTCTCTGTGTTGCTCTTCTATTAAGTGTCCAAGTCTCAGATCCATAAGTAAAAACTAGCAAAACACATTTATTAAAAACCTTCCTTTTCAAACACATAAGCATATTTCCTTTTAGTATCAAATTATTTCTACCAAAAGCACTTCAACCAAGTTTAATTCTATGATTAATTTCATCCATTATATTTCCATCTGTATTAATAATCTGACCAAGGTATTTGTAACTGTTAACTTCTTCTAACTCATCATAATCAATCTTTATTTTCCTATTTGGAGAAAATCTACTAAACATTACTTTAGTCTTTTTAGCATTTATCTTTAGTACTACTTTCCTACTTTCATCTGATAACTCCTGCAACATTTCCTGTAGCTCTAAAGCATTATTTTCAAAAACAACTACACCATCTGCAAAATCTAAATGATTTAAATAATCTCCATTTACTTTCACTCCTTTAGCTTCCCATTTTAAACTATAAAATACTTCTTGCAGCACTGCTGTCAAAAATTTTGGAGATATAGAGTCACCCTGTCTTACACCCTTTTCAATGTTGATTTTCCTACTATCATTATGTAATCTAATTATTGCTGCTGCATTTTTATAAATATTCTTTAAAATATGACAATATCCTGGATCTACACCTTGATGATCCAATGCTTTACTCATTGAAGAAATGTTTATAGAATCAAATGCCTTTTCATAGTCTACAAATCCTAAGCATAATGGCAACTCATATTCATTTGTACTTTCTATAATTTCTCTCAATACCTGGATATGATCTACTGTACTAAAACCACTTTTAAATCCAGCTTGTTCTTTTGGTTGGTGGAAATCCACTGTTTTCTGTAGACGAGTTGTAATTATCTTGGTAAAAATTTTGTATAAAACTGATAAAAGGCTGATAGGTCTGTAATTTCTAATATCTTCTTTATCACCTTTTAAAATATTAATATTAATACTGCATTCTTCCAATCATCTGGTACATCTTTATCATTTAGACATTTGGTATATAACTTTGCTAAAAAAAATTCTATTTCTTTACCTGCTTCTTTTAATTTATCGATTACAATTCCATCATTACCTGGAGACTTTCCTTTCTTCATACTTTTAATTGCATGTCTCACTTTTTCATTTAAAATTATGGGCAATTCGGAAGATATAATATGTATAGGATGCACTTGTTCTTTATTACTATATAATTCTTGATAGAAGTCTTCTACACATTTTATATTGTCATATCTCTTTTTAGTAATAATGCCATCTTTTTTCTTATTGCAGATATAAATTTCCTACCAATACCAAAATGTTGTTTTACACTCTTTAGACTTCTATTCTCTTCTACAGATTTCCTTGCTCGTTCACAATTATACTTTCTTATATCATTTTCAACTCCTTTCTGCACAATTTTACAAAATTCGAGATATTCAATCTTTTTTAATGCATCATTGTTGTATATCCTCATACTCCTTTTTTTCATAAATTCTATAGTCTCAGTAGAAATTTTACTGGTCAATTGCTGCATTTTTCTACCAGCTATCTTTGTTGTAGTTTTTAAAAGTGTATCGCTTATTTTCCTATTAAGTTCATTCAAATCTGAATTATGTTCAAAATCTACTAATACTTGAAACTGATTTGTAAGTTGTAATTTAAATTCATTAGAATGTTTCTGAAGAATAGTAATATCAATGGTGAATATTGTTTTTCTTAATAATTTTTGTCTCTCTAGTTTTGCATTAACATGTATCTTACATCTTACTAATCGGTGATCACTTCCTGTGTTAAATTTATTGAGAACATTACAATCTTAAAATATTTATTTTCAGTTACTTCATTTGGATGCTTCCATGTCCATTTCATTTTAACATTTTTCTCAAAAAAAGCATTCATAATATAAAGTTTTTTATTTCTCTGCAAACTCTACAAGTCTATGTCCTCTCTCATTTCTATTACCATAACCAAAATTACCTACAACACTTTCATCTTTCATTTGTTTACCAATTCTAGCATTAAAGTCTCCCATAACAATTTTAAAATGTTGTTTACTCTGATCAAAAGCCGTTTGTACATCCACATAAAAATCTTCTATTTCATTACTATGAGAACTTATTAGGGCATAAACCTGAATTATCTGCATTTGGTATCTGCTATTAAGTTATATAACTAATCTTGCCACACCATCAATCTCCACAATGTTATTCTTCCATTTTTTATTTATAATGAATCCTACTCCACTTGTATTTTCAATACATGTGTCTTTATAGTAGAGTATGTGTCCAGTTTTTAAATCAGTTGTTTCTTCACCTTTTCTTCTAACTTCACAAAGTCCAATAATATCCCATTTAATATAAGACAGTTCTTCTTCTAACTCTTGCAATCTTCCTTCACTTGAAAGTGATCTGCAGTTGTAAGTACCTATATAAAAAGTCATCATCAAATGGCAGCCTGAGTCTGCAATCAGGGATTTTTAGCACCCTCTGCCTTCGGCCACCAACCGCTGCTTTGGTTGGTGACTTTATAGCCTCCTGAGAATAAGGGCCATGATTTATTTTTGTCTGTCATGATTGTATATATTGTTAAAATATTCTTAAACTCGGAGGTAAAAAGCCAATAAACTCACCATGCTGGCTAATGCGTGTTGGTGAGCAGCCCATACATGTTCCTATACTATATGAATAATCACATAGTAATAACAGCTGCAACAACAAGAACGTATGGAGTGGACATTAGGAATTTTCCTTGTTCGGTTTCTTTAAGGCCTCCAAGAGGAATCAAAGGGTCTTCTTTCAGTTAACAGCAAACTCTATTCTGCAGCCCAAATGGGAAGTACTTTCTACAAAAAAAAAAAATGGGAATTACTTTCTACAAAAATAAATGTCAGAAATTAATAACTTTTTATTCTGAAAAACATTTTCAAGGATTTATTAAACTAAAGATTTGGGTTATTTTTATTAATTATTCATTTGACAATATTGATGTGGCATAAATGACTGATAATATAAATAATACATTTTTCTCTACAAATAAAAATTAATTCTCCTGCAACTTAACAATCTTTTTTTTAAGTGTCATAGCATTGGCCGGGACGCGAACCCGCAACGTGGGCAACTGCCTGCAAGTGCAAGGCAGTCGCGCTGACCTCTCGACCACCCATGCAAGACAACATAACAATCTTAAAAGTATAAACTTCAGAACTTTTAATTAAAGTCCCTTTTCACTTCTAACGGATGAAGAAAAATATTCAAATTTTAAAACAGTTGCATTTAATTTATCAATGCCTTTTGGTTTAGGATGGCTTATATATTTTTGACAATGAATAAAAGTCAAAATCTCATTCCTGACTTAGAAAAGTCCACTTAGAATTCTATAAAAAAGTAGCAAGTTGTCATTATATATTGGATATTTATAATGCAAAACAAATTTTAGACTTTTATGTTTCTACTTGGATTTTATATATTTTACTGAATTTTTGTTGTATATTGACTTTTTTGATAATAAATTAATTTTATTTGTAAAGTAGTAGTTGTTGTTGTTGTTGTTGTTGTTATTATTATTATTATTATTATTATTATTATTATTATTATTATTATTATTATTATTATTATTATTATTATTATTATTATTATTATTATTATTATTATTATTATTATTATTATTATTATTATTATTATTATTATTATTATTATTATTATTATTATTATTATTTTAAAATAAATTTATTTAACATAGTAACATAGTAATATACAGTTAAACTTTATAAAAATTTACATAGCATTCAGAATGAAACTTGAAAAGGTCAATGCAGAGAAAAGGGTATCTTAATAAGATTAAAAGGAAAATAAAACTTTCACCCAAGTATCATCATGTAGACTCACAGGTGAAAGCAGAGAGTCTCACTGCTTGACTTGATCAAGAAGCTTAATAAAGACACTTAGAGCCGAGTCCTTAGAATGACCAAAGATGAGCCTGCAATGCGTCAACCATAAAGAAAATGTTATAAAGATAGATAATCTTATTGCTGCAAATGATCCCTTCTTAAGAGTATTATAAACAGAAAGAGCATCCCTAAGATCCAGAGAGACATTTGCAACAATAAAGTCCCTAATCGACTTAAGAGCAGGACAGATATAGAAAATATGGAGAATTGTCTCGTCATATAATCTACACAATTGACACTGAGACGAAATCCTAATGAAGCCTCTGCTGGTCACTAAAAAATAACTTGTTGGGAGCGCATTTAAATTTAGTTTAAATACAAAATTAACATGTCTTGCTTCCATGAAAAGAAGTTTCATTTTACACAAGAGAACTTTATTTGAAACACCTAATGAAGTCAAAAGAGGAGTATAATGTGGAAATTTTAATTTATAAACATTCCAGAATGTCAATTTCCCATCAAGTGCAACTTGAACCGAGGGTATCAACTTAATAACTGACTTCCATAAATCAGCAATCCAATAGCTTGAAAATGGAGGTGGTCCATCTGTAGGATCAATAACCAAAGGAAGGGATAACTGAGCAAGCTTTAGACAAGTTACACAAAGAAAAGATATAGATCTCTGGAGATATAGAGTTGAGACCGAGTGCAAACCTAGACCATTTAAAAGCTTTGGCATTTGAATTTTAACAATACTGATGGCTATGACCTTGTTTTTCCAAAATAATTTTGAACAAAGCAAATTTATAGCCCTCTCATAACGCTTCGTTGGCCTAATAATTGGTAAATAATACCTAAGCCTTGAATAAACCAAAGAGTTCAAGAGTGTAACCTTACCCATAAGCAAAATATTTATATTGACAAGCAATACAACTATCCTTTTTGTTTTATCAAGAATAATATTTTGAATCTGCCTTGTAATTACTGAATGAAATAAAACTGTTGGAAAGCCAAGGAAAGACTGAGGCTTGGCTGTGAAAGTTGAAATAATTAACAAACCATATTTAATTTTCCACATTGCAGATTTTGTAATATTAATATGAAGATTAAAAGTATTAGAAAAAGAGTCCAATATTTGCAACAAAGCTGGAAGAAAAGATTTATCAGGAAGAAAGACAGAGGCATCATCAACATAAGAAATATGATGAATAGTCTGTTTAAGAGTAGGAACATAGACACCAGGCAGTTTAGATTCTATCTGTAAAGTAACGGATTTAAATATGTAATAAAACATAATATGGCAAGAGGAGATCCCTGTAGCACTAAGAGATGTGGATGAAAACCATCTGCAAGTTTACCATCCAATGAAGTACAGATGGACCTGTTAATTAAAAGATTGGCTATAATATGGACATATGGAGTAGGAACCTGATAATCCTGAAGAGTCTGAAACAAAACAGAAGGCAGAACACAATCAAAGGCTGATGTGAAGTCCAGTTGAATGACCACAGGTTTTGATTTATTATGATGCCTAATATACTCAATAAGAAGAAGAAAAGGCTGAACAGCTTCAGTTGTTGAATGACCCTTCTTTGCAAATTGAAATTTTGATAAATGAAGATAAATATTATTTTGTATATGATCTTTAACAATAGATTCAATAGTCTTTATTAAAAGAGGTGTCATAGAAATATGAAGAATATTAGATAATGGAGAAGGTGTTAATTTCTTCTTAAGAAAAGGGACCATCACCACAGGATAGAGATCAGGAATATTCACAAAATCTTTAGCTAAAATATCAACCATATTACAAACTATTGGAGCTGTAAAAAAATGAAAGATGAAGAAGGACAAACCTGGGAATACCATGAATCTCAGGATGTATATTGTCTGGAAAAGAATTTAATTTTTGAATAATCATAGTTTCAGTTATATTATGACTAGAATCAAGCTCATATTCATTCCAGATGTCACCAATTCTAAAAGGCAACATTTGAAGCTTATTTTTGAAATGATTACATAGTTCAAGCAACATAATAGGGCCAGAATATACTTTATTTCCTGTGTCAATCATTAATGGAGTAGGTCTAGAATAAGCACCTAAAGCTCACTTAATATAACTTTGTCCAGTTATGATGATTTTGAAGAAAAATTTTAGACCGTTTAATAGCCTCATAATGAGCAAGAGATTTCTGTATATCATGATACTGCACTTTAAGTTGCATAATATTTTCTATGGTAGAATCAAAAGAAGAAAGATTAGAAAGTTTGGATGAAATATCATCCAATTACTTAAGTAAAAACTTTGGACCTTTTGTTGAGAATAAGCAACAAAAGAAGACCATGCCAATATGGCAGGTAATGAAAGAATATCCACTTTTCTAAAAAAAATATATGCCTCCGAAAAAATTGAAGCAGGAGCTGTTAATTTATTTAAGAGCCTTATTATAATAGAACTATGAGACTGAGCAACAAAGGAAGTATCAATCAACAATGCAACATGGATAGCCAAATGATCCGAGAAAGGAACAACCTGAAGCTTTACTGAAATGTCAAGGTGAAGTTCAGGAGAATAATAAAGAAGATCAATTAAAGAAGTGGTGCGACAAGTATAAAAGGAAAATGCATTAAGAGGAAAACATCCTTCACCAGATAAAAATACTCTATTAAAAAGATGTAGGAATTTATTATTAAAATGCATGTAACACATATTGAAATCACCAAGAAATATAGTTGGATAAGAATTTGAAGACAAAAGACAATTAATTTTATTAAATGTAGAATGAGCAAAGAGGAACTCAGTCTTAACATATAAATAAATGATATTCAGAGTAAAACTTCCAAATGTAATATTGGTCATCAAAAAATTATGATCTAAGTGCATGATTTTGATATTATTAAAAGCAAGATGCTTACTGACAAGCAAAGTGACACCAGATGAAGCAGATATATTAGGAACATAATAAAATGAACCAAGATTTTGCATTAAATCATGAATTTGATAACTGGAATGATTATGTAGCTTCGTCTCTCCGAAGCATGCAATATGAAAGTTGCATTTCTGAAGCCAATGCATTATAGCATAAACTCTAGAAATAGATTTAAACTCTAACATTAACAGCAATAACATTAAGCAGCATAATATATATATATATATATATATATATATATATATATTATATATGCTATATATATATATATATATCTCATATATATATATATATATATATATATATAAATGAGAAAATATTAATCCAAATCATCTGTGAAGAATTCAGATATAAGATTAATTTGTGAATTGAGATCAGAAGTATGAGATATTGGAGATGAAGGACCGTTATTTAAAGTAAAAATAGAATAATTTTGAGGAGAAGGTGACAGAGAAAGATCTAACTGCTGAGAACTTTTATCTCCCGACCATTTACTTTTTTTAATGTCCTTTTTCCTAGAACTCTTTGAACGTCTAGTCAAATTAGTTTTCAAGACAGAGGGTGCAGTATCAGAATCAGGATTAGAAAAATTATTTTCAAGTTGCGACTGAAGAATCATAAATCTTCCTTTTATTGTCAGAAGAACTAATATCAGTTATAAGTGCTTGATCTTGCAAAGATGAACAACCAAGAAGTAGACTGAATGTTAAACCTATTCTCCTTCAATAACATAACCTCATTTTGAACTGTATGAGATGAGTCAAGTGATGAATGAGTAATGTCAGTCGGAATAGAAACAACAGACCCACTGACCTTCTTACTTAAATCAGTAGAAACTTGCAGTGGAGATAAAAGAGTAACATCAGAATGCTGCTCAGTAATATGTTCACTCAAATGCTGCTTTTACAAATCTTGCACAACTTTAAGTCTACATCTATGAGTACGTGTTTTCTTAAGCTTACAAACATTGCAAAAGTCCTTTGGACAATCTTTAACAAGATGAGTCCTCTCCTTACAAACAAAACATTGAGGTTGTAAACCTTTGATAGAGATATATATTGGACTTTTATCTGTCTCTAAAGTAGACGGAATATCAATCAAAGCAAGACCTTTATTGAACTTTAAAGTAAAAGCAGCTGAGTTGCTGGGTAACTCTAAACCAACCCTTTTCTCAGTAAGATATTTAAATTGAGTTATCTCACCTAAAATTTCTCACAAGACCAAAAGCTAACCTAGGCCTGTCCATATTAATAACAACTAAAAATCTGTGATTTAATAAAAGCTGTTGTCTTCTAAACTTTTCTTTCTCCGAGATATTATGAAACTCCAATATCATGTAATGTTTATTAGGGTAATGATATAGCCTCTTGATAGCATCACCAAGTTTCAATATTATTATTATTACATTATAATATATAGGCAGTTGACCATGATAATTGGAGGAAATTATAATTTAGTCTTTGCCCTGAAAAAGTTTGCCCATACCTGATTTGTATAGAGCCTTTTCAAATTTTAACAATTTTCACTTTAGGTTGATCATAACATATTAATTAATACAATAAATGCTAAATGTATATTATTATCTCCATCAAATCTTATGTTTTTAAAGTTACATATTCTACAATTACATTTTCTGGTTGTCCAAACTTCCTACTAAGCCTGAGGAAATTCATAAAAAAACTGATTTCTCTGTCCATAGTGATAAGGATGGAACTTCCAGGCAAATACCTCCCAGAAATTCCCACTGCAAAACATATACTTATGTCATTGACAAATGACAAAAGAAATTACATTTTTACCCTTACTTAAACATTGCTTTCATATCCCTCTTTTTTCTTACTCTATAGAGCCAAAATGCTTTGAATATAAAATCAACCAACTGAAATTATTCAACGTTGTTATAGCCCCCTTATTTCTACATTTGTATTTTCAAGACACATAACTTTATATAATATAATTTTCTTTTAACTTGCTTCTTAAATTTTTATGACTGTATTATTTGAAAATTCTGTCTTTTTATATATACATTTATTTAAAATAACTTTCTGTCAGAGATTGCAGGATTCTTTTGATACAATTCATGATTCTCACAATACTTATATATAAAGAAGCTTATTAATAAGGAATAAGTGTAGCGAAATATAAGGAAATATAAAATAATGTTACTTTAGTAAAAAGTTGTAATAAAAACTCTATTCTAAATTAATTGAAATAACTTTTAGAAGTAAGATTTGCATAACAAGATTTTATAAATGTGAACCCAAAGGAAATGACTGAAAACGTTATACTAATAAAAAGCTTTTAAAAAAATAAACTTGTTGATTTTTAACCTAATAAATTATTTAAAAACGCAACAGACATACAACTACACAGATAAGATTAATTTAGAATAAATGAGCAAAAGAACAATAAACAAAATTATTTTTAAGTTATAAGTATATAACGATATTTTTATTTAAATTAATATATGTATTAAACAACGTTTAACAAAATAGCCAACCAAGTAACACTTAATATTTAAATTCATATATGTATTCAAAAATGTTCAATAAAATAGCCATCAACTCACACTTAATATTCCCTTACAAGATCAAAGAATCAGCCAATCAGCTCTTTGAAAACAAATGTTCTGCGATTTAACATCAATAAACAATTATCAATTAGATACCTGCTAGTATACTTTAATGTACTAAAAGCTTTCTTCATGCAATACCAAATCCAAGTTCGCTTCTATCTTAAAACAGGAGTTTTAAACATTTAAATATTATGTCTGTTTGATAGCTAATTGATTAAATGTTACTTAAATAAATTGTATATTTATTCCCATTTTGTAGTATTCATATTTGGATTTTAGATATATATTGAAGTGAAAAATGCAAATATCATAATATAAAATATTGGTTTGCTATATATCTCCATGTATATTTTGAAACTGCCATGCACATTTGGGGGAATGTTACAGTGTCAGGTAGAGTCTGAAGACCTACACAGTTGCTTGAACTTTATGAATTTCTGAGTAAAAACCATTCAATTATGTTCCAGTTGTTTGATTTAAATCATAGTAATCCTATAAAACAGAATATTTTCAAATAGCTGATACTTTACTATAAATAAATAATCAAATGCTTGATTGTTGAGGATTTGATAAAAGGTTCAAGCAGCAGAAGTAATATAGCAGGGCAATGCATATGTGGACTTCTGGACTTCCAATTTAAAAATCTGTCACTGCCTCAATGCATCAAAGTACAAAGGGTCAATAATATTTTACTATGATGACAATAAAGTCTTTTCAACGTTTTTTATTAACTTATAAGAATTTAACCCACTAAACATCACATGATCACTATCTCATACTAGCACATAATTGTTATTAAACAAAGCAAAGCAAAACTCTCCATACAGTAGTGCCATCTTGTGCCAACAAGAGCAATCAATGGATGCCAGAAGGCTTGTGCATAAAATCCCTATCTAGTGCCTACTCCTCAAATATCCCCATACTAGTTTCTGGCTTGTGGCCATCAACAGTGAGGAGCCTTGGATCTGAGAGCACTGCACCTAGATCTTAGGATCTAATGCAACCCTCCAGCAGCCACCTTTTAACTCTACTTAACTACAAAACTATGAGAATGAAATTTGAAAACATAATTATATTTTCAATCTAAGCTCAATAGCTTATATAGTCATATGGGTTTGAAATCAATTCAGCAACTATACATTTTTGTGTCTTTGGCTTTTTAACAACCATAGCCACCATTATCCTATTAGGCAGGATTGGTGTTAAACCACTAAACATCACATGATCTCTATCTCATACTAGCACATAATTGTTATTAAACAAAGCAAAGCAAAACTCTCCATACAGTAGTGTCATCTTGTGCTAACAAGAGCAATCAATGGATGCCAGAAGGCTTGTGCATAAAATCTCTATCTAGTGCCTATTCCTCCAATATCCCCTTACTAGTTTCTGGCTTGTGGTCATCATCAGTGAGGAGTCTTGGATCTGAGAGCACTATGACTATATAAGCTATTGAGCTTAGATTGAAAATATAATTTATGTTTTCAATTTCATTCTCATAGTTTTGTAGTTAAGTAGAGTTAAAAGGTGGCTGCTGGAGGGTTGCATTAGATCCTAAGATCTAGGTGCAGTGCTCTCAGATCCAAGGCTCCTCACTGATGATGGCCACAAGCCAGAAACTAGCTTGGGGATAGTGGAGGAGTAGACATTAGATAGAGATTTTATGCACAAGCCTTCTGGCATCCAATGATTGCTCTTGTTGGCACAAGATGGCACTATTGTATGGAGAGTTTTGCTTTGCTTTGTTTATCTTATAAGAATTTGTAGAAAGATATTTCTTTAGCAAAAATTATTGACTGATAGATATGAAAATATTTTTTCTTCTCTAATGCTAAAAATAGAGTTAATTTGTTTCAATTAAATTTTTTTGTTCATATTATCAGGCTTGCTACCAGATCTTTCAATAATTTACATGATCTTTTCTTACCAATGTCTGTTTATGTTGATTAATTTTTTTTGCCTCAATGTACTCTTAATGAAATTGAAATGTTTGTTGTTATGCTGCATTATATTTATTTCCAACTGCAAGGCTATATTGTCCTTCTCTGATATAGATTAAATGGTGTTTTCAATGTATATGACTTAATATGAATTTCATGTCAGCCATAAATTTCCAATGATATTTTATCACTAGGGTTGAAAAGTATTTATCCTTTTTTTATGAGAAACATTACCAATAATAACAAAACATCAAATTCTCAAGTTTAAATAATATGATAAGTCAAAAGCATCTCTCCACATTAATACCATCTAGTGGATGTTTGCATAATCACTGATTACTGTATACATATAAGATCTCTGCCAGAAGAAACTGGTTTAAGGGTGGGGATTTAAACATTTAGAATAGAAATTGTATATGCATCTAGTAATTATTGATCACAGAAACTTACTGGATATTACACTATAGTATTGAGCTGTTCTTGTGTTAAACTTTCGTAATTTATCAATGATCTTTATCTTGAGAAATAGTTTATGCCTTTGATATGACATTTGTGTTAAGTGTATTATGGTGATAATGGAATGGATTTATTACTCAAGCGTTCTTAAAATGTTTGAATGCTAGAAGGGTCACCACTGGATACTCCAGAGTCTAACATCATACCACTGCACTAAACTGTACAGGGTATCCTATTTAACATAGAAAGTGAATATTATTAATCAAGATATATTTTATTTTATGTAATGATAAAAATACTTCAATAATTCATTGCTATCGTTGCTGATAAAATTATAATGTTTTCCAAATATCTGATTACAAATAGGTAACATTACTTGGAGAAAAATATGAACTACCTCCAAGCGAATACATGTAATTGCTTTAACATCTTTAAGGTAATATATCATCTATGAATTTCTATGAAAAACTGCTTCTTCTATGCATGGTCAATTACAGATCATCAAATTTTCTACTAACTAGTATTTATTTACCCAACAAATGCACAAAACACATTGATATCAATAAAACGTATTCAGGATGAAAACTGACAGCTAAGAGCAGAAATAATTTTTAAAAGGCGACATAAAATTTTAAAAGGACTAATTGAGTAAATGAAAATTGTCAAATTAAATGCTTTGGGAGAAGAAAAAATAGTTAAGAAATCCTTCACTGCTCTTAATCGATAGACTTTCAAGTTAAAGCAATAACAGCAACAATAAAATGTAATACACAGTACACAATTTTACATAAGGTAAAAATGATATACAGTACTTGGACTAGGACTAGATTGAAATAGATAGATGTCCCGTGATTTTTGTTGGTATTATATTTTCATATCTTATGAGATGGCTGGGAAAGACCCAGTTTGCTGTACAAAAATAATTTCAATTTTCAGCCGGATATCCCAGCATTCTTTAAAATATATAGTAATAAACCGCGCGTATTAAATTATGTAAACAGAAGAATTCTTTTTTTTTTCTAATTTTGTAACTGCACAACTTACAAACGATATTTTCCCACTATATATGCATTTTGTAGATATTTTTCATTACATAATCTTAAGGCATAAATATAAAAAGGTTGTGAAACATGACGAACAGACTTTCTCTCTGATTGGTTATAGCGATTTCAGAATAACGTATAGTTGTCTTGAAATTACATTAGTGTATATAAATCAGCTCTGACCTGAGTATCAATACATCTATAAATAATATGATTATTTACGATTCAAGTTAAATAGAAAATTATAGATTTATGCTTGTCCAAATTATAATAACCTTAAATAGTGCTAACACACTTATTATGTGAAGCTGTATAAATTAATAGAGATTAAAATGACTTAGCGCTTTCAAGAAAACGAATTTCTCATAATCATAGTCTGTTGTGACTCATTTATTGGAATGATTGTATGTGTATAATATGCAAACTTTATGCAAATGAGTCAATTAGCCCATCTTTTTGATATAGCAAAACATGCTTCTTTACGATTAATAAGCCTCCTTTATGCCTCTCAATACAAACTAATTTTGTAAAGTTGGGTTCGAACTTGTGCCCAGATACATTTTGATGTTGTGCAAAAATTGAAGTACATTCTGGGTTAGTATGTGAGTTGTTGTTCCTGTACTTGTGCTGAGACAACCTAGTAGCTATGGTGGCTCTGGTCTCACCATAAATATGAGGCTTTGCATCCATTTTGAGAGCATGCAACATTATACACAGCCTGTGGGATCTGATCAGAAGCTATGGTGCCTTTAGTGTTGTTAATAAGCCTACAAGTTAAAGTGTTGGTGGCTCATTCTATATTTGCATTTATAGACCGTTTACATATAGGGGACATTCAGTAGGTCGTATTATTACAACTATAATCTAAAAGCATTAAAGACTTGAATTTCCCCAACTGTGTTAACAGTCAAGCATGTTTTTATATATTTTAAATACGACTTGTTTGACTTTTTAAAAAAGAATGATCAAATTTAAATTTCTACTATATTCAAACTCTTCAAAACTGCATGGACACAATTTTTACTCAGATATATCGAAAGTACATTTACACATTGATATTAATCTTTAACTGGGTTTTATATTTATAAATGGGTTAGGAGTAATATAGTAATTTCTATCCTAATAGATGATTAATAATAATCATTAATATATAAGGTATAAAAATTATAAGTTTAGCAAGTTCAACATTTGTAGATTAAAGTAGAAGAATTTGAACTTCTAATAATTAGATTGATATTTTCTCCATCAGATATTAATTTTCCAGATCTATTATCTATCAGTTTTTTAATCAACTATTAGAATTTTCACTTCAATAATCTACAATAACATGTTTATAATTTGTAATTATATGTTGGACTATTTCCATAATTAGATAAATATATGAAGTCTCTAATGTCTGTTGTTGCCATTGAATGAATAGCCTAGTTGGTTAGAGCAAAGTTCTCAGGTTCAATTCATCTCTGTTTATTTTCGCTGATTAGAACAGCAATTCAAGAAAAGAAGTTAGTAGCAATCGAAATGTTGTATTATATACTAATAAGTCTATAATTATTAATAGTTGAATGTATTTGGAAAGTTTAAATAGTTTGTATTTTTCTAAAAACATTTAATTAATATATAATGAAAGTAATCCAACATACAATCCCATCATCACGAATTTTCATTGAAACATCTTTTATAAGTATAACATCTGAAAATTGGAATAAACATTATTTATGGAAATTTACTAACAAAGTGAAGAACTTTGCAAAAATATGTTACAAAATTTTGAAACTTTTTACAGGTTTGAATCATAGTTTATTTTTCCAGTAGCTGACGATAGCCATATCAGTCAACGATCCAATATTGGATATTAAAACAAGGATGAAAAACCGTCATTCGTCCCATTGCAGTTGAGAAGCTAATAATTAGAGTTTTTCTTTCCCTGTTTCTTTAGAAGAATCTACTGGAGAAAGCTTTCCCATAATTGGTTTTTTAAAGATTGTTCATTTGTTACCTATATGTTAAAGAATATTGTAATGAAATTTTAGATAATGTGTTTAAAACTATCAGACATTTTGTAAAATTTTTATAACGCTTCAAAAATAGATTTATGAGCTTGGGAAGTTTTTTTTTTTGCTTGTTTTTATGAAGTTATAAATAGATAAATTACTGCCTTAGCTAAAATCACTCATATTTTCCCATAGAAATTAGTGGGAGTTTAAATTCGTTTTAATATTAATGCTTAACGTTGTTATTGTCATTGTAAACTGACAACCGTATCTAAATGAACAGGGCGGATAATGAGTATTTAGGTATTAATGATTTTTTTTATTACTCTTCGCGAAATGGTATGCTTTGTGTCAATACAACTAATACGGGTGCGGTCATCTCCTGTGATCGAACTTTTTATGAAATCCTAGCAACGAAGCCATTCGATTATTTTCATAACTTTTTATCTAAATCATTTAAGTTCTTTTTTGTATTATTATCAGAGCTAGTAAAATAGCAAAAAAATGTATTTGTTTAACCTACCCATAACAATGGCAAAAAAAAAATCATAATTAAATAAAATAATGAACGTATACTTCTTTTAGCTATTAAAATTTGCAAACTATCTAAAACCTTTGTGATCTTAAGTTAATGATAAAATGAACAATGTTTGTAATAAATGTTTCATTTTGCAATTACTTACTCAAATTTACCACAGTAAAAATATTAGGCTTTATAAACAAATGTCACTAATCTATCACTTTCTTTGCTTTGTTGTGATATTTCATTAAAAGACAATTATCACCTTACTTCAAACAGATTATAGATTTTTTTATTATTATACATGCACAAACTGAAGTTTTGACTACGCTTCCTCAGATATAATATTATTTCAGTTCTTTAAAATTTCCAACAAATCAAATGACGTTTAAGGAACTGAAATAGTATTAGCTCTGAGAAAGATTGCAGGACAGTCAAAACATCATGTTGCATGTACACACACATATCATCATCATCATCATCATCATCATCAACCATTATCAATCCACTGCAGGGTGAAGGGCTCTCCAAGTTCAATCCATCTTTTCTTATCTTTAGCTTCTCTTCTCCACATCACCCCTGCACACTTTCTTATTTCATCCATCCATCTCACTTGTGGTCTCTTTCTGGGTTTTTTACAATCTCTTAGAATCCAGTTTAAGATTTCAATTGTCCATCTATTATCATCTCTTCTAGCAATATGTCAAGCCCAACTCCAATCTTTTAATTTTTTCAATCTCGGTAACACCTGTTAGTTCTCTTACCCATATATTGCATTTTTGATCCCTTCTTGTTACTCCCAACATGCATCTCTCCATACTTCTTTGAGTGGTCTGAAGTCTCTGTATTGCTCTTCTGTTAAGTGTCCAAGTCTCAGATCCATAAGTAAGAACTGGTAAAACACATTTATTAAAAACCTTCCTTTTTAAACACATAGGCATATTTTCTTTTAGTATCAAGTTATTTCTACCAAAAGCACTCCAACCAAGTTTAATTCTATGATTAATTTCATCTATTATATTTCCATCTGTATTAATAATCTGACCAAGGTATTTGTTACTGTTAACTTCTTCTAACTCATCAGAATCAATCTTAATTTTCATATTTTGAGAAAATACACACACAGACACACACACACACATATATATAATAAAAATATTTTATCTATAAAGTGTTTGAAGTAAGGTGTACAAATTGTATTATTAGTTATATTGAAAATAGATGAACAATTTAATTTTAAAAAAAGATATTATAATTATGCCAATATATTAAATTTTAAATAAAACTGAATTTCTAAAAGATAATTTGTCACAAAAATAAAGAGAGGGATTATTTGCTTTAAAAACAATACACTGTCCTTTTATTAATTAAATCTTAAATGACTTGTTTTTCTTAACTGTCTTACACTAGAAAAATTCCTAGGAATAGAAAATATATTTCTAGAATTTTAAAAAGTTCAGGATAAAAATTTACAGTACAGTTGACAAAACTATTCAGCAACATTATCCACATAGAAAATATTCCAAAAATTTAGCGTAAAAGTAATATTTATTTGTTTATAATCTTTTGGAAGTATTATAATTTCTTTGCACTTCTTTTCCTTATTTGTATCGATTAATATTATATTTTTGTACATATCATTTACTCCTTAACTGACACTTTACAATACAATTTAATATAAAATAGAATTTATTTCTTCCTGCTTACAGTTTCAACTACCCAGCAGTCATCATCAGAGCAGGTTTAAAACTATAATGAAATACTTAAAATGGCAGAAATATATTAAATTATTAAAAAAGTTTAAAATAATAAAAATATGAAGAAATATATATATATATTAAATATAAAACATTGGATATAAAAGAAATCAATTAAAAATAGCAATGAGATAAAAGAGTATTATTAAAAAATTTTAAAAATTATATTGTTATTTAAAAATCTCAAACTAACCAAATTTTGTAATAAAAAATTGTATTTATTTTGAGGTGTTTCAAATTGAGTAACTTTAAAAAGTATAGTCTATTTAATGCAATGCACTGGTCTAAACTACTTTGCCACTTTTCAAATAGTCCAAATACATTTGCAAAGTGATGCATTTTAATGCTTCTGTTATCCTCCCCCCCCCCATTCAAGTTCACAAAAAAATTTGAGAGTTTATTTTATTTGGGAGATTAAAAAAATGCCTCAAGTGAAATCAAGCAAATACAGCTAATATATGAGCTGGATTATACTGAATTTATTAAAAGCTTCAGATTCAAGGCCATGAGAGATGGCACTGTTGGGGTAAAGTTTGCATTCTTTTTTGGCATAATGAGACGTTTACATTTTAACACAATATCATGTACATGCTTCAGAATTTTCAGATAAAATATCTGACTGTTGTGAACAAACTTTGAGAAAAAAATGTCATTTTCATAAATAAAACTAGTGTTAATTGTTTGAACATTTCAACCATTATAAAAAAAAATTGGAACATATGGGAAATGCACTTTACAAAAAAAATTGCCTCACAATTTTACACAGCAATATCATTTGAAAGATTGGTGCAGAAGGGTCCCTGCAAAAAGTATGTAATGACTGAAGCATATATTACAACAGGTACTTAAATCAGCTAATGATTTCTATTATTTTGGGGTCCCCTATATATAGACTATTGTAGGCATTTACTAATTGAATGTAAATGTTTGCAAGTGGAAATAATACAAATAATGAAGATGTGGAAAAATAAATATAAACAAAGGGATTATATAGAGGGTCGGTTCTTGGTTTTTATGCTGGGCTTGGAAAAAAATAATAGGGATTTAGATATAAAGACCATGGTATTGACAAAGATTATATTGTGGAAATGGGATGGAGGAGTATAGAAAAGAATATGGAAAAAACTTAGGGAAGAGAATGGAAAGAAAAGGTAAAGTGGCTAACATGTTTCTTTGGGCATGGTAGCTGAGAGGTTCCTGACTCTGATAAAAGAAGTCACAGTGCTTCTCATCTCATCATCAGATCATATATAAGTATGTATGTATAAAGAGATATTTATTGTATGATTGTATATATTTAAATGTTTTAGCTCTGATGATGACTGCAGGGCAGTTGAAACTGTAAGTAAGAATAAATAAATTCTATTTTATATTAAATTGTATTGTAAAGTGTCAATTAAGGAGAAAATGATTTTATATCAATATTTATGTTAAGGTTATTATATATAATTGTTATTAATGTTTTTGGTAATACCAATCAGTTTTGAAATCTATTGCCAACTCCATGTAGTTCAATAGTATGGTTTTTATTTTCACCGCCCCCCCCCCCGACTTTTAGTTGCAAATTGAACCTTGAAAATATCAAGACATTAAATGAAAATAATTTCATTTTTGTAGTGAATTATTTTTCATTTTTGATTATTTTCATATTTTTTTATTATTTTCCCAATAGCACTATATGATTTGGATATGTTCTATTTCACTCGAGTATTAAAGGTTCTGTTCAATTCAAAATTTAGACCCAAGTCTTTATGTCTATTATTATAATTTGCTTTTGCTATTAACATAGTAACTACTTAAAATCATTTCGGATAATTTTAATACCTGCAAAATATTACATTTTTCATTCTTCTAAAACATATAGTTATTTTGCACCAATTTGTAATAAATATAAATTTTATTTTAGAAGTCTTAAAATCAAATAAACCCAACGATATTTTAAAAATAATTTGATTTCTATTCAATATAAATTTGCCAATTCGGATTTCCAGAAATTTCATGACACTGAAGTATATTCCTCAAAAAATATGTTATGAATATGGTTTAATCTTGGGGTCACTAAAAAAAACTGTGACTGGTTGTCTAACAAACAACATAGCGGAATAAAACTAAAATGGACTTTAATAAGCTATATAGTAATTTTAAATAAGTTTAAAAACTGTCAAAATATTTATGATGCATGATAAGATGAAACTGCAAAAATAATACAGTATTATCTACTTCTGGTCACAGTAGATTTATCTTTCACACATTAAATGTAATATATTGACCTAAAATGATATCATAACTTTTTGAAATTAATAAGTGACACCTTTTATATGGTAATGAGCTTAATTTCCCCACCAAAAACTATGTTGACCAACTTTTGAATAATGATTATTAACCCATTATAGGATATAACTCTATAGAAGTTTAATCCAGTTTCTCTAATCACAGTTTCTCTTTTGCATCTCCCAGCAATAAACTTCTTTATTTCATCCATTCTTCTTATATATAGTCTTTTTCTAGAACTTTTTATTTCAGTCCTTTAGAATTCAGTTTAACACTTCAGCTGATCCATATGTTATCATCTTATCTTGTAATGTGTCCAGTTAATCTTCATATTATATTTTTATTTTTAATTCTTTCAATGATATCAGTGACACCTGTTTGTTCTCTTAAGCAAATATTTCATTTTGAACTCTTCTTGTTTCTTAAATCTTTCACTTCTCCATTCAATTGATTTCTGCGTATTATTCTTTTATTAAGTGTCCATATCTCAGATCCATAAAAAATAGTAAAATGCACCTGTTAAAAATCTTTTTTTAATATAACTTATTTTTATCAAAAGCACTTCATCCATGTTTAATTCTATTGTTATGTTTATCAATTATATTTCTACTTGTATTTGTAATTAAATAATAATTAAAAAAATAGCTTTTAATGATAGATCAGTTTTATTTATTGAGATTTGGATCATGACATATTCAACATAAAGAAGAAAAGTGAAAATACTACAGATTTTACTAGAATATCGAATAAAGTCTTAAAATTTGGTGGAGTTGTATGAACTTTCAAAATATCAAGTTTTACCAATATATGAACCCATAAAATTGTGCCAATTGATATTAAAGATGGTTAGTGCATTGCTAACAGTTTTCTATTCTACAATAAAAGTTTTTTCAATATAATAAGTAAACGGGTTGCTTAGTAACAGTTGCATGATTACCAGAACCTAATTAAGAAGCATTATAAATATGGTTTATGTTACTTGAAAAATGCAAAAAGAAACATCATGAGTAAAACACAAATTATGTATTAGAAATAATAGAATGACTTTATTACTTGGGTCTCCATAAAAAATTTGAGAGTGCCAAAACTGGAATCAATCAGAGAATTTTGCACTTCACAGATGGGTATTCTACCACTGCTGTAATCAAAGAATGCAATTATATATTTCCTTTATCAAATGGATTATGGCTTTTGACTCATTACAAAATATCTTTATGAAAGTGTTTAAACCTAGTTGTCTATTGAAGCTTATTCATGCATAAATTGAAAGGAGGTACAGAAAATTATAAACAGTTGATATTTAAACTGATGTGTTATTAATAAAGATGTGGAGTTTAGATTTAACGTTGCATTTTAATGCTAGTAATATTGTATAGTTTATAAGTAATTTTGGATCATGACAGACTTTAAATTTGTTGACAGATTTTTACAGTGAACTGATCAAAAACCAAATTGAGAACTTCACCCTCTTGACTCCTAGATTGTGGAAAATGTGCTATTTTTTGAAATTCGAAGAGTAATTAGTGAGTATCTTGATTACATCATATTTACTAATTACTGTAAGAATAAAAAATCTCAATAGCTTTATCTAACAATGTTAATAAAAGTTAAATCTTCACCAGAACATAACTTAGATGGCTGCCACCTGAAAAGTGATATTAAATTCAAACGCATTGTACTTTGTTAATTTTTTAAGTGAAAGGATAGAGTTGGATCTTGAGGCATTTAGGCTAATGCTGCGTTTAAGAAGTTAAGCAATAAGATATTTTATTGCAGTCCTATAATTACTACAATTGCCCTTTATGGCTTAGGGAAGTGTAAAGTAGAAGACGTGGAACTCAAGGTACATGTATCATAATCTATTTATCCTACTTCAGTGCTCAAATTATAAATTGCCCCGCAGTAAAATTATTTATTTACTCCTTCAATTAAATTGATTATTGAAAATCTCAGCCTAAATTTAGTTCAAGATAATTAACACCCTCCCCCCATTAAGCTAACTTAAAAATAATAGAAATATTTTATTTAAGAAAGAAATGAAAAATTTTGAAAATGCATAAAGATAATGGAGAAAAAAATATTGTTTAGATTAGTCGACTTATTTTGAAAATGAAAATTAAGAGGATAAAAAAATCGAGATATTCTCTTTTCATCTTCTCGGTAAGATTGCATTTACCGAATAGGTTCTGTATCCAATGGGCCACGTTTTTGTTTCTTTTATACCTGATCGACATTTTTTTTGTAACAATATTCATTTAATTGAGCAAATAAAGGAAATAATTGTAAGCAAAATATAAAGTATTTTATAAAGGATTTGCGCACACGGTAAAAATATTATCCAAAAGATTCTTTAAAAAAACTTTTGATGGCTTTTATTAGGAGAGTATGGTAGAGAACAGAACGCAGTAAAGAAGTGTCTTTAAGGAGGATGTTAAAATCTTTAAAAACAAAAGACTGCAGTAGAATTGAATGAAGATGTAAATCGTAAGATATCAAACGTAGCGATTGTAAGACCAATAAGAGGTGAATATGAGTCCGTTTGTAGCTTAAAGATTGCTTTATATAGCTGAGTAAAATTTAACTTCAGTTTATCATCATCATCATCATGATCATTATTATTATTATTATTATTATTATTATTATTATTATTATTTTATATAGCGTATGTTTACAATTGTATACATTCAAATATCAGCCTTTTAAGCTAATTGTGCATACGCTTTGCGAGTGTTAATAATAAATGAATACTTTCTCACCAATACAAGGTATAGTATTTATGCAGGAATAAAAGGAATCCTCTTATTCCTACGACTCAAATGTTTATATATGAGCAAATCTGAAGTACTGGCAAGTAAAGCGTGAGGATGGAACTGTCACTTTAAATTACTATATACGATGTCTGAATGAATGACATGGATGAAATTGTCTAGAATTTATTCATTCAGACATCATATATAGTAATTTAAAAGTGAGTGTTCCATCCTCACGCTTTCCTTGCCAGTACTTCAGATTTGCTTATATATAAACATTTGAGTCGTAGGAATAAGAGGATTCCTTTTATTCCTTCATAAATACTATATCTTGTATTGGTGAGAAAGTATTCATTTATTATTAACACTCGCAAAGCATATGCACAATTAGCTTAAAAGGCTGATATTTGAATTATTATTATGCTTATTATTATTATTATTATTATTATTATTATTATTATTATTATTATTATTATTATTATTATTATTATTATTATTATTATTATTATTATTATTATTATTATTATTATTATTATTATCTTTGTTCGTTTTCTCTTCTATAGTTAGAATCGCTATACTCATTTTTGGGTGGCTAATAATAATGTTCGATCGAAAAACGTATTCAATTATTTCCACATAAGTTATTTGAGAAGATATCCAAACAAAATGACAGATACTTAGAGGCAGTCAATCAGAAATAAAATATAAAAAAAACATTGTTTGCATCAACATCTATGGGTTGTGGTTGTGTCAACGTACTAGGTCCAAAAATAAATAAAACGATTTTAAATAAGTTTGAGTTTCATTATTAAAAAATTAACAGTCAAACTTATTGATATATATAAATTTTAGAACTTTTTATTCAGATATTTAATCCAAAATTAAATTAACAATAATTTGCTTAACATCTTTTAACACTTCTCCAAGACATTACTGCAGTAAAAGACAAGAAGAAGCAAAGAATAATAGAAAAAGACAGTAACAACAATAATAAGAATAATAATAGTGTAGTAGTTGTAGTATAAAGTAGCATTTTATAACAATAAACGTTTTACATTTTTAATTAAATAAAACATTTAGTTAAGCACGAGTAAGTGCTCATGCTTAAAATAGATTCGACTGACAGAAAGGTAAAGATCTCTACAGCTTTACTCAGCTTTTCTTATTTACCATTTCTCCTTACCACATTACTACAGTAAACTCACTTCTTTTATTCATCCATCTCACATATGGTCTTTTTCTAGGTCTTTTACAATCTCTTTGTTTTCAGTTTAAAATTTTACCTATCCATATATTACCATCTCTTCTACCAATATGTTCAGCCCAGCTCTAAAGTGCATGGATGATTTAATATTATATGGTCATTTAATTCTTTTATTAATGTCAATGATCCCTGTATTTGCTGTCACCTATAGATTTAGCTTTTGATTTCTTCTTGTTACTTCAAGCATATCTCTTTCCATACTTTGTTATATCATCAGAGGTGGGTGTGTTGCTTTTCTGTTAGGCATCCAGCTCTCATATTAACATGTAAGAACTGGAAACGCACATTTATTAAAAACATTATTTTCAAACACAGTCGTTTTTAAATTTGTTTTTATATTTAATTATTTCAACCAAAAACACTCTACTCAAATTATGATTAATCCCTTCTATTATGCTTCCAACTGTATTAATAATGTAACTAAAGTATTCTTAATTATTAACTTCTAAAAAATATTAATGCCTATTTTGTCCTAGCGTTAGTTAAGAAGTTCGAGCTGTGAATTCCAGAATCGATTGTGGGATCATCTTCGCCAAATAGCGTAGGGTAATCAAAAAGAATGCCAATGGCTTTATTGTTTAGGAATTCATAAGAAGCTGCGCTACCAGATTTTCCAGCATCAGAATCGATCCCGTTGCCTTTTTGTAATTTAAGATTATCATTTTGTATCGAGTGTGAAAGCCATAGAACATTAATTTAGATTTTTTTAGCATTTATCTTTCGTCTACTTTTTTTCAATTTTTATCTAATAATTTTAGTAATATTTCCTGAAGCTCTATAGCGTTATTTCCAAAAACAATATCATCTTCAAAATCTAGATTACATAAATATAATATCCATTTATTTTTATTCTATAGCTGTTCATTTGAATATGGTATTATCCAGGCCTAGCTTTTACTATTATTAATCTTCTTAGCAGCACCACATATATAAGACATATTTTGCGGGTTCATCCGTGCTAAAATATTTTAAATATTGATATACAGACGTTCGACTTGATCACACAAGTCATCTACTGGGTGATAAAAGGTAGAAAGAATGACTTGTATGATCAAGTCGAAACGTCGATATATCAATATTTAAAATATTTTAACATGCATGAACCCGCAAAATATGACTTTTATATATGCAACCCGTGAAAATCTTCGTATCAACATATATATATGTACGTATTTAATCTCATTGTAAATCTAAATGTGATGTTTATATTTAAATAAAAAAAATTAGCAATTTGTAAATAGTGAAAATCACTTATCTTTTTATGCTAATGCTTATATATACAACTTAAATTTAAAGGCTTCAAATATATCACCATCATCAGCAGTAGTAAGCACTATGATTATTTTAAGTCAAAGTGAGACAACAAATTTAAAAACAAGACAAAATACAAAAATCAAAGATATGTTTTATGCTTAGTCCATTTTTCCTGGGACACTGTCTTTTAACTTTATATCAAACCTCTTTCCAAAAGCCTTCTAAATTCCTAGTAAATTATAGCTATCCACTGCATTTTTAACTGATTTATATTTTTCAAATATAAATAATTAATATTTAATCTTTTTTCATTTAATGGTCAGACAAGTACAATTTGTTGTTGCTGAATCTCATAGTTTTGGCCTGCTATGACACTTTTAATTGGTTGTTGCCTTATTATATTGTAGCTGAAGTTTTATTTAGACTAGTATTTGGAAAAATTCCCTTTATATTTCAATATATACATATGTGTGGGTAAAATAATAAAGTCTCCACTAAAGATATATTATACATATTACTTTTTTCTTTTCATTTGTATTTGTAGTAAATTAGTAAAATGTTTTTAACATCCACAACTGAAAAGATTTTATTTACTTTTGTATGAGTTATTTTCTTTTTTTTATGTACAGTTAACCACTCTTTCAGTGTGATACACAAGAATCACAGCTCTCACTGATTGATTAGGTATGCAACCTTATTTATTGAGAAGTAATTGTAGTAGTCATTTAAATTATACTTTTACATATTCCATTTAGACGAAGTTGATTAGTGTTTTCTTTCTTATTAATAACATGATTGTGGCTGGTGATAAACCATGCTTCCTTAACTTTTCTCTTATTGTCATTGTATTCCATGCAAACTAGGTTGACATTCTTTGGATCAAAGATGTCGTTGAATTGTTCTTCGAGTTCCCAGAAAATAGATTTATATTTGGAATTTTTTTACATGATTATATAGGGATGTTTCTTGGGCCATTCTTGCGGTGATGCTTGCTTTCAATTATACTCTAATTATACTGCAAAATGATAGGAAGAGAAAAGTTAAGAAGACATAGTTTGTCACCATCAATAATTACATCATTAATAAGAAAGAAAACCTTATTCAACATTTAACCAAATAGAATGCATAAAATCTAATTTACATAATTATACAATTATTCCTCAATAAATAAGGCAGCACACCTGACTAATCAGTGAGAATTATGATTCTGGTATACCATGCTGAAAGTGCACTCAGCTGGATCTAAGAAAAATAAACTAATTAATACGAAGAAAATAATAAAACCTTTTCTGTTGTGGATGTTAAAAATGTTTTGTTAATCTATATACTGTACATAATATCGTTTGTAACCGTTTTATTTAGATTACTACTTGGAAAAATTCCCTTTATATTTCAATATTTAGTCACATATGCAAAATAATAAGATACCCACTAAATATATATAATACATATAATACTGAAAAACTTATATAGAAGTACTTTTGATTAATTAAAGTCTAATCATTAACAATTGAATTTATTCAGACATGTTTTTTAGCAGCAAATGTTCAAATAATAATGGCTACAATTTACTTAATCACAAGCATTTTTGTATAAGTTCTATATTATTACTATTTATATTTTACCATTACTGTAATTTAAACTATTGTTTACACATATATTGTTACATATAGGGTATATGAGCACAGACTTAAGGTCAACATGTGTGTGACAAGAATCTCGGTCTCAGGGTGGTCTTTGAGCATTCCATCATCAGATTTTCAATTGGATGGATGGTTGAAGAGTTGGAGGGTGGAGTGTATTGAAGCCTGTCTATTAAAGTATAAAGATTGGCTATGTTAATATATATCTGATATATATGTACAGATGATAATCTGGACCAACTGATGATTGCTGGTTTAGCATGAAATACATATATTGGGATTATTTATCTTTTTGACATATATGTGTTCAAGTGTATCAGTGATATGGGATAGAGTGATGGTGGGTCATATGAAAGTCTGTGCTACAGGTATATAATAAGCTAGTATTTCAGTTATTACATATATTGTTAATAAAATAGGTTTTTGGTTTAAACTGTGAGTTAGTTTTTATTAATTCCCAATGTTTTGATAAAATAGCTTCCCAACGTTCCAGATAAAATAGCACCTGCCATTGTCAAACTTAACTTTTCAAAGAAAAAGCATTAGATCTCAAATAGGAATGAGATTGACTGTGAGGTAAATAATGAGATTCAACATTTTTTCTTTGAAAAGTTAAGTTTGACAATGGCGGTGCTATTTCATTAAAACATTGGGAGTTAATAAAAACTAACACACGATTTAATTCAAAAACTATTTTATTTACATTATATAACTATGAAAAAATTAAATATAATATACATATATTGTTAGTTATTTTTTTCAAAATAGGAAGGTGGACAAGGATGTTGAGATATGGAGCAGATTCTAATATACTGCTGCAGTTTTTAACAAGTTAAAAGATTAGAATCTCAGCCAAATAATTAATTAACTATATAGAACTATTTTTTTCTTATTTTATTATAAGGAAGTGAAACTCAGTCATTTTATCAATGTAAAATAAAGTCATCTGAAAAACTTCATTTAAGGACAGTTTGATAATTTAAAAAATACAATAGCAAAGTTATAAGACCAAACAGTACATTTATCAACATATGGAAGTAATACCATGGGAGTCCACTATTGAAGAATCATAATATCAGTAAAATAAAAATCCTTTTCTTTTCAAAAACTTTATTTTTTTTAATCAATACTGAACATATATATATATATAATACAAAACTCTAACGTTTCAACTGTTTTTATGTCCATGCAGTCATTGTCAAGGATTTGCAACAACAATGAAATACATATTTATAAAGAAACTTCAATTACATAAATACCTTCATTTTACATTAACATAAACAGTAACAAACATATTAAACATACATAATTATATTTTACTTACATCACTGTTACTGTTTATGTTAATGTAAGATGAAGGTATTTATGTAATTGAAGTTTATTTATAAATATGTATTTCATTATTGTTGCAGATCCTTGACAGTGACTGTATGGACATAAAAACAGTTGAAACGTTGGAGTTTTGTATTATATATATATATGCTCAGTATTGATATAAAAAAATAAAGTTTTTGAAAAGAAAAAGAAGGATTTTTATTTTACTGATATTATTGTAGAACATATATATTTTAAAAGAAAAAGTTATGGTATATTTGCTGTGTTATTATATATGTAGAATCATATCTTAACCAATAATACATCACATGATGCTAGCTCAGATTATGCTATTCTCAACAATTTTCCCCTCCTCATTTATGCCACCTAGTGTAAGTTTTATTAATGACTAGATGCCAGATGGTAGTGCTTATTAAATCCCTAATCAGTGCTGTCCTATCCAATAAGACAATGCGGCTTGAATGAAAATGCTAGTAGCTTGATAGCAAAACCAAAAAATAAAAGATGGCTGCTAGAAGAAAGGTACTTTAGATTCAAGAGATCCAGGTGCACTGCTTCTAGATCCAAAAGTCCATTACTGATAAAAGCCATAACCTAGAAACTAATATGGGAATATTGAATGGAACAACACAGGATGGGGATTTAGAAAGCATTACCATCTTCATAGATTGATTAGTAAAACTTACACCGGATAATAAAAATTGCGTGAGAAAAAAAATTGCTTCTGAAATTCACATTTTTATTCAATTGACATGTGAAACTGTCATATATCACCTTGCCTTCAAATAATGGATTAGTCCATATTTCCATCTTATCTTGATCGGATTGAGCATTCATCAGCATAAGCCAATGTGTATACAGACAAATAATGTATATCCAAAGGCTAGGACAAGATAATAGGCAATGATGCTCACTGTCTCCAATTTTTTCCATTATGGATGAGGATCTGGCAACAAATATTCAATTCGTTTGGAGATAAGGTCAGAGAACTACTGTCACATAGCTGAAAGGGAAAATACAACATTCTCCCAGAGACTTCAATTGTCAAATTAAATGGGTAATGCAGTAAAACGAGTCCACCTTCAGGACTGGAAGTTATGAGAACCAAACACAGACACAAGACAACTATCATCATACAGATGGATCACAGTATCTATTCAGGAGGCAGGCTGTTGCAGTCCAACTGGAAGTGATTGGTAAATGATAGAAGGTCATACTGAGTATTTCTTTTGATAATTGTGTGGCAACTAGAAGCTATACCTCACCTATCATAGCAGGCGGTGGTATAAAATTTTACATATATAGAGTAAATACACAAGTATATGTTTATTTCATGTTACATTAATAAATAAATATTTTAAATGTATTTTTACGAGGCTGTGTTAATATAGATTCATATATAAATTCAACACTTTGGCGCAAAATGAAATGTTCCTAAATAATATTGAATGGCGAACTTGAAGTTTGTTTGCTCATTGAACAGATCCCCCTCCCCCGTTATGTTATAAAAAAATATCTCAAAAGACATTCTAAAAAAATATAATATTGATTGTTTTCATTAGGAAGACATTACTGATAATAGAACACAATAAACAGATCGCCTTTTAAAAAAAAAGTTTGTTACAGAATTGAAAAGACCGTATCACCAAATATTAAACAGTTTAAATGAATTTGGTTGTGTTATACGTGAATGTATTTATGTTTCACGGATTGGTTAGTATAGTCATATAAAAGATATCTCTATGGTATTATTATTTGTATTGTCATTATATCTTTTCTTTTTCTTGTATTGGAGTTGTATGCGAGTAGCTGCGGTTGATATCTGTTATTCTTTTAGCTCAATCTATATCGCATTTAGTTTTATAATGAGATATTTATTATACACGCTTCAGTTGAATGATTCAACAAAAAATATTTTAAGGGATATTATTTATATTTCTTTATATAATAATGTAAATAGAATTAGTAAAATTACTTACATATTTTATGTATGTGTATCTAGCTATCTATGAGTGGGGGTATAAACAATTTATTTTACAATAGACGAACAATAAATAATAATAAGGTAGTTTAGCGAATTGTTTTTTGTAGAAAGAATATGTAGTTTAAATACGTTAGCAAAATCAGTTTTCTTTCTTTTTATTATATAATATATAACTTTCAACAATGATAATATGCTTATTAATTTTACTTTGAAACCTTACAAAATTATTGAAGTTAGAAACCTGTCTTAAGCGTGCGTGATGAGAGTTTGTGACGTCAGCCACCTGATAAGAACGGAGCGCATAAACCAAAGCACCTGTCCGTATGATTAAATATTCTCATTCCACGTTCGTACAGATAGCGGCAGTAAACTTAAAAACATCAGCCGCTCAAAAATATTTCTTTTCTCATGAACTTACTCGCGTAAAATCTAAAGTATAAGACTTTATAGGGGAGCGGAGTTCAATACATAAAAAGAAAAAGTGTTTTTATAATATTTAAGATTATTATTATTATTGGAAGAAAAAAATGGAACTCCGATGGATATTTAACTATATTTGTTGTATATTAGGATTTGTATATATAGTTCGGACGGAGGATAATTCTTATGTAAACGAATGGGTAGTGGAGATTCCCGGCGGTCCGCAAATGGCCGAAAGTGTAGCGAATGATTCAGGATATGTTATAAAGAAGCGGGTAAGTTAAATATTATTTTTCAATCAGTTATTGTAAGAAATAAAATGTCAACACACAAAAACAAAATTGAATTTAAATAATTAAGATTATCGCACATATATATAAAGATCTAACTTTCATTTAATCTTAGCGCGATTTCGATTTTGCGGTGACTTAGATCTTCGTTTTAGTAGGAGATAAAATTTTAGCAGTATTCTTGAAGCAATAATAATCTTTAGTTTACAGACATTTTATACGTGAATATTTTTATGGTTCGTCATTAATTAATTTATTTCTAAATATAACAGTATATAGGCTTAGTTGCTATTTTTTGATGCGTATTTGAAAATCGACTTTTGCTGGTGAATTCAGTTAAATTATTTGAATAAAATTTGAATATTTAGAAAGTTGTCTTTTGTTTTTTAAATAACTTTTTACAAAGTCTGTTTTAAATTAATTTAAAAAAATAAACAAACAGTATTTTTATATAATATAGTTTTATGAGAGAGATAAACAAAGAACTTAGGAGAGCATTTATAACCGCGAGCGGAATGTACCGCTACGTGTGACTTGAGGAAAACAATACTTTTCAGGTCGTTACAATAACGTTAGTAATTTTGATAGAATTGCTGATTTCAAATAAAAGAAGCAAATATTTTACCTATTTCTTCTGGTGAAAACTTTTCATATTATTTTTTTTTTTATTAGATACATTATAGTAAACACATATGGAATTGAATTTGAATTTGTACGTGTATGGGTGTTTATTATTCATGTATGCTATCTTATTAAATTAGAGTACTTAATAAGTATAAATCAACAATTAAAAACTTGCTATTATAAAAAATAATTTAATAAAATGATAAGAAGTCTAAATAAGTACCTTATTAATAACACATCTTGTTATATTATTGAAATACGCCACAGTTTCACTTTATTTACATCATAATAAATCCATGAAAATATTTAAGTCCAAGTATCATTATTAATTATATATATTGTAAATTTTAAGTGTTTGAACACATTTATGAATTACAACTAATGATGATGATGATGTTAATGTAAACAAAAGTAAACTATTCAAATTTTGTCATTTCTTAATTTGCTATCCTTCGTAAAGTTTACTATAAGATTAATTCTGTCCTCCAAGTGAAGACACTATTAATTACATATTGCAAAAACTGGCTATTTAGAAGTTGATTTTGTAGAAATGGTGCCATCTATGCATTCAAACAAACACTTCTGATAATTGTTGACAACTTGATTACAATTACTGTTTGCCAAAGATTCTTTGAATAATCATAGATTAGTTTTTCAACATACTTATTGCCAAGAAAATGAATCTAGGTTCAAATCATAGGGATTATTAACTTTATTCTGATTTCCTCAAGTTAATTTTGTTATAAAATGAAATGTATAATAAAAGAAAAGGAACATAAGTTATAAAAAATAAATTAATATTTAAGTAGATCTCTACAGAGAAAAGATTTTTTCATAAGAAGTAAAAGTGGAAATAATACTCACAAAGTTTACTAATTGCTGGGTGATGGTTATTTGGTTTCCATTTTGTTTTACCATTTAACTAAGAATAGCTAGATATGTACTTAAAGCCAATATTACGTGATTAGCTGGATCTACTATGGGCTAGCTACTTGGAAAAAAATAAATATAATCTTGTTGAACATATTTTTAATTTTACTTTAACTGAATTTGAACCTAGACCACATACTTGGCAGACACATGCACTTCTATTATAACAAGACACCACTATTAAGAAATTATATATAATTCTATCATCTGTATTCTGTATTTATAAATGTGTAAGTCATAAACCAATTGTCCTAGAGAAGCTGATTAGTCAAGGTCACAATCGGCAATTGTTTGTTACATGACAGTTTATTAGTTAATCATTCAGCTGTTTTCTAGTTTATCTTGACACATAACCAATATATAAATAGATAATTGAATAGTTTTCTAATTGAACAATTTTATGGCTTATAAATTTACAAAAAATTTAAGTACTGGAAGTGCTAGAACTAAGTTCAAACTGAGTATTTTACTCCAGATTCTGACAACTACCATAGAGCAAAAATAATTAAATGGCTTTATCATTTGGGAGTTCATAAGAAATCTGGATGATGGAAGCATCAAAACTGGAATCAATCCAAGGACTTTATATTCCAGAATATAATATCTACCAAAAACATGTGGATTGCCTAACCAATATTGGATAATTACGTGCCTTTTACTGTAGATCTAACCCTATGGTTGTCTTCATATGCAATTATGATAACATATAGATTAATCTATAAGAGTTAGAAACAATGTGCAAGAAGCAAAACTACAAGCAACATATACCAAAATTAAACAAAGCAGATTTGAAAATGACACAATTAAAAATTAAAATTTCACAGCATGCTGTCTGATAAATATATGACTCAACCTAACAAATGTGAGAAATAAAGCTATCTTATGTAATAATCATCATGTATCCAGAATGGCATTAAAAGCATTCAGCCGATATGAATGATATAGCATGAGTGGTCCCTTCTCCCTTGTAAACAAAAGCAAGCATGCTCTTAGTTAACCACTAAACTTGATAGAATACAACTTCATTATATTATAATAGATTGATTATTGAGCCCCTTTTTATTTTTCCTCACTTAATAATAATTATATGTTCTTTTCCATTTTGATTAGGCTTTAATTACATATACTAATTTTTTAAGTGAATTTTTTTTCGAACAAAAGTTATTCACATTAATTATGCTTATAATTTCTTTAAATGTTTAGGTGGTCTTATTCATTTATTTAGCATAGAAATTTTTATAGACAGATTAATTAATTATTACAAAATATCATTTTAAAAACCTGTAGATATTCAACTAAAAGATAAAATCATTTCTGTCATTACAACCACAAATTTGAGTCATTAAGTATGTGGTTAATAATTTGTATTTTGCCTCTCTTACATAGATCAGTAGTTACTAAATTTTATTTATAAAACAAATAAACGTGCTGACTATGGATTATCCTGAATTTGTTGATGAGACTCAGATTGTATCTAGGAAAATTAAATCCAGATTTGTTTGGAACCTTATAAATATTTCAATTTTAAGTCATAATTTTTTCCAATTGTAGATTTTTAGCTGAACATCGAAGAAAGGGATCTTAATTTGGAAAGCGTCTTAGCTGGTGAAGCTATTTCTTGAGTTATTGACAAGTCCTATCTGCTTAACAATCTTTTATATATTCACTATGAGACTTGACTATGTCAGTAATATTTCTCATTGTCATTTTAACTTAGTATCCAGAAATTTTATTCAGGAGTTTTTTCTCCAAATGGAAGCACAGTATTCATCAGAAGAATATATTAGTAATAACGAAGCTGTCCATAATCTATTTGCGTCGCAACTCCAAATAGTGTCAGTCACCTTTTAAAGGAGGTTATTTCTCAAAATTGAATTTTTATCTAATCTTAGATGATTAAAAGAATTCAATCAAGATATCCGCGAGTAGTTTCTAAGTATAATTTAATTTAAGAATGAAGTTTTATAAATGTCTAAAAAGTAACATCTTTATCGAGTATTAAAAAAAAATTCTGAATAGAAATGCAAAGTATAAAATGTATAATATATTCGATTTAAATTCCCATTTGAAAATCAAAGACTTGCGTATTTTTGATAACTTTATAATGGATATTACTAAAAGCAGCAATAGGTGATTTAATTTTTCATTCTAATGCCTATTAATATTTTTTTTTGCTACTGCTATAAACCTCTCACGTTTATAATTTTATACTTTTTATATAATACTTGCTAAAACACTAATACTGAATGAATGTGATTTATGTGCAATAGTATATATACAATTTGTACACCCTACTTCAAACACTTTTAGCAAATAAGTTTATTGAATATATATACATGCACAGTATGATGTTTTGGCTGTCATACAGTTTTCCTCAGAGCTATGATATAATGATGAATAAAATAAAATATATAAACAATATAATAAAAACATATTCAATAAAATATAAAATGTAAAAAGTAAAGAAAAATAAATGTATAATATTTAAATAAGTATATTATATATACTTTTTAGCTAGATGAGACTAGAGGGGATTTGAACCCAGACTTTTAAGCTCTCTTTAGTCATCCAGTCCATGTTATACAACCACATGACCAAGTACTTGAGAAAAAGATATATCATCTCCAATATATGCATTTTGTGCTAAACCGCCATTAAATTTTGAAGATGAATCGGCATTAAAATTTGAAGATTTGCTATCTCAATATAAACTGAGCACTGATTATATATATATGTGTGTGTGTGGAAATTGATGATCTGGACTAACTGATGAATGCTGGTTCAGCCCAAAATATGTTTATTGGAGATAATTTATCTTTTTCACGTGCATTTGGGCATGTATTTGGTCGTGTGTCAGTTGTATGAAATGGAACGAATGATTAAAAGAAGCTTGAAAGTCTGGGTTCAAATTCCCTCTAATTACATATAATATAACTAAAATAAATTAAATATGACAAAATGGAATTAAAACCAAATAAAATAAAATAATCCAGAGAATATAAAATAAAATATACAACATTAAATTGAAATGTAAAATAAATATAGATTATACATGCATATGCATACAATTTTTTTTTTTGCTTTAAAATGTTTGAAATAAGGTGTGCAAATTGTATTTATAAAAATATTACAGCAAAATAAAGGAAGTGGTTGGTTTACTGAGAATTGTGAATAGTAATATATACATTGTCATTAGATTTAAGCTTGCCATTTTTTAATATAAGATTTTAGGAAACAAGGGGAATACTTTGGTTACAAACAAATAAAGGTTAATGCCTGACATTTTTTTACTTATATCCTAATACTTTTAGACATGTGATAATATCACATGGCACTTATAGTATACCTATCATGTTAATTATGAGCCATTACAATGTGTGAATAATAAGTGAGCATAAGTAATGTCTCCACTACAATTTTTTTATTTATATGTTTCAAGATAAATAATATTTGCAATATATATAATACCAAGTCTTGATTAATAAAAAAACAATGTCTGTTAATAAATATTTGGATCATTCACCCATAAAAATTTACTCAGAAAAATCTAGAAAAATCAATCTAATCATGATAAATTCAAATTTCACTTGCATGACCATCTATTAAAATATTTTGTATTTTTTTTTTTGTTAAATAGTTTGTGTTTTGATTTTTTTGTTCGAGGAAAAGTGTAAAGAGACCACTATAGTCAAATTGTAGTAAAGTCAATGTGTTTTATCTTTCTCTCCATATCTTTGGTGAATATAGTTTATGATAATCCATTTCAAAATCATTTGCAAGATTATTTTGTGATAAATTTTGGAATAACTAAACACTTGTTTCTTTGTGTATAAATTTTATTATTTTTATACAATAATTATGTAATAATTATTAAAAGTCAAAACTATACACTGTTATTTTATATGTATATGTTTTATTTTTAAAAATAAAAATAACATATAGCACAATATTAACAAAGAAAACCATGGCATTTTGATCACATTAGTTTAAGAGAATTATAGTTAATATTGTAGACAATGTATTAGAATAATTTGAAATATTCTAAAAATTAGAATATTTTAAAGCAAAATTTGATAGGTTTAATCAAAGATGAATGTCTATGCATTCTCATCTTAAATATAAAATTTAATTAAAAAAGATTTTATTTATTTTTTGAAAGTCACTCTGCTGCCTTTTATTCATTGAATCCTAATATAGAATAATGGTTTAATATGGAAAATAACTATATGCAAAAATGTATACAGATATGCTTAAAATCTGAATAACTTTCACAAATTTTGCCTAGTGCACTGTTGACTAAGTTATATCAGTCATAGTCATGGAATCTGACAGAGGGGGGAGGATTTCCAGCTTTATTAGAGAAATGTGAATGGGTGATTAGTATAATTGAATAGCTAATCATTTGCTTTAATAGGCCATTTTAGAGAGGGGAATGTAGAAGACTTTCTTGTTAATAGCATTTTAATCTCTCACAATGTGCTAGGCCTCTTTCAGCTTACACTTGGCATCATTGTGCTCTAGGCATATGGTGGTGGCAGACATAGGTTCAAAGATATGGTTGAAAATCAAAAGTTGAAAGCTTATAAACATTATCATCAAGAAAATAATTAAAAATATGCAGTATAAAAAATTGAATCAAAATTTTAGATAATATTGGGAAGTTGTAATTTTCCACTTAAAAACTGGGATTGCAAGATAAAATCATGCCTCCAGTAACAATGTTCATATAATTACTTTTAGTTTATTATTCCAGATGTTTATAAGAGTTGTAAGTTATATGTAAATAAATATTTCCATAAATTAAAATTTATTTTAAACAGTCTTATAGATCTCATTCTCTCTTGCTCTTATTTGTATTTTACTTTCACTTTCTTTTTTTTTAAAAAAAGGAATCTTTTTTATTTACAAGTTTTACAAGTTTTTTTAAAAGTATAAATTCAAAATGTGAAAATTATCTGAAAAATAAAATATTGGCTTTCGAAATAAAAAAAGATTAGTATACAGAAATAAATAATCAAAATAAAAGTTTCTATTTTAATATTTAAGCTAAAAAATAAATTTAATGAAAAACAAGTACTCGTCACTACATCTGCATGTTTAAGATAAATTTTGTTAAAACATAACAAAGTCAGATAAGGAAGATATATTTTGAAATATTAAAAATAAAATTTTAATTATAGAAAATAAAAGAAAATATACTAAGAAAGTTATTGGCAGTTGATGTTTCTATTTTAATATCAATAAATTTTTTGTTGACTAATTTTATATTGAAAAACTAATATATTAGAGTAAATCCTAAATGTAAACACCACATACTTATTACTATTCTTACCACCTCAGTATTGCATAAATGTTTACAAATTTAAATAAAATAAATTTGTCTTTCAGTAAACATAATTGGAAACTAGTATGTACTATGAATTTGAATAGATTTCTTTTTCTTCAAAATGATCTTTATAAAATGGTAATAAGTTGTATAATTTTTATTTTATAATTTGTTTTAGAAAATCTACTTTCTAAACCATATTTTTATAGAAAAAAAAGCATAGTGGTTCCAAGCATTGTAGTATGTATTGGTAGACATTTTTAAAGCACATAATATATTCATGTTATAGTGAAATAAAAAATATCTCAGTAAATTATTTCAAATATATTCTTTAGAAAGTAAAACTATTTTTATACTAAAAATAAATCCAAATTTATCAATAGTTTTCAGTAAAAAAGTAGTCATATGAATATGTCCATATATGTAAATGTATCCATATGTGCAAATGTGCACAAATTGCAAAATGCAGTTAGTAAAATACATTTGTTTTTTCAAAGTTATAATATATTGAAATGATTCCCACCTTGGTAGTGTACATTTACATTTTTAAAATTTTTAATTTGACTGAATTCAAACCTTTATCTTTATCAAACCCACTTTTCTACAGTTATTCTTTCTTTCTGATGGTGAATTTTTACAGTGACACATGTATTACTGATGACCCTTTCCATTCATAATTTTCCCGTAAAAATCGAGTCATTCACCCCTTATACGAAGTTTTCCCAAACTTTGGGTCATTCAAAGGGGTAAGTGAAGCAACCGACAGCAGAACACATGCATATCAGGTAATGAAATTGAACCCTCCCAACTTTAACTTAACTTTTTAATTAGATCTCTACGTTTATGGACGTGTATTTTTTTTGTTCGTTGCCAAGCGCCAATCTCATTATTCAACAAGAATCATAGGGTCTATCAAATATTTATTTGATTCAGCCATTTAATGAGTTGCCCGCCTTAATGCTCAGGGTGTGGTAGCACCTTGCGCCAGAGAAGAAACAAAGGGGAACAAAGTTTTAAATCAATTCCTTCTATAGCTTTCTACTTTCTTTTATTCCTATTAAAGTTTAAACTAAACCTTTTTCAATCCTCATATACCTTTCTGTCTAATCTGTCTCACTTTAAATTATCATTAAATTCACACCAGCACGCACGTGTATAAGATTTTGGAAATATTAAATTCTCTAACGTGTATTGCACTAAATCAATAATTTAATTACAGATCTACTAATACTTATTCAAAAAACATAATCGATAAATGGCACACATATACATATAATAAATATTTTTAATGAATTATTATTAAGGAGAAAACAAAAGAAAAAAAATTTAATAATACAGGTATATTACGAAATATTCTCACAATTAGGTTGGATTAACTTTAAAAAAAAATTTAAAATGGCATAATAAGTGTATATTTACCGGTATAATATAATTTGACTAACTTGCATATATGTTTCCGAGTGCACTCGCAAAACAATTCCAGGAATCCTGCCTAGGCAAATATGGTGTCCATCGCTTCCACTTAACATTTCATTCCTTTAGTCCCTCTAAAGTGGTGTCTTCAATCTACTGTTCCTTCTTCTTTTGGCTTAATTCCGGAATGGCAGATGATCTACACTGGATTCAAATAGCTTCAGTTATGAAGGGCAATTGGAGATGTTAACTGTGGTATATTTTTATGTGGCATATGTAAAATGGCTGGAGTACGAACACCGACCAGGCACGATGGTGATTTTACCCCATGCGATTCATGAGGTCACTTATATATATATATAGTTTAATTCGCACAATTTACTTCTCCCACTTTCTACTTTTCAGCTAATGTAACAGCTTCTCCTAATAAATTTTCTTCAATAAAAATTTAGAATATCTGCACTTCTTACACGCCAGACTAGCAAAGCTCAACTGTCCGTTTTTTCAAATTAATTAATCAATCCCAGTTGCCTTTCTCATTATTGCTGGTATTCCTTTGTTTCAAAAATAGATTTTCTTATAAAAATGTTACCAAAAGGAAAACCACTTAGCGATCTTGACTTTAACTTATCTAATTCTTTTTTTAAATTCCTAAACTTTTAATTACAAATCCTTTTGTCGACTTTAACCAAACAAAAGAGATCGAAAATAGTTCAATAACTAATGGCATTTCATGTTCATTTTTCTTAATCAAAATTATTTCTGAAAAATCCATTTAATTAAAACAAACACACAAAAAAAATATATCCATTCAAGCAGTTGAATTTTGCTTTCTTTATTTTTCTTTCTTTTTATTGAACAATGAGATCCATTTGGCCAATTTATTCAGGCAGTTTATATTCACAAAAGAAACTTTTCTTTTACCTGCTTTAAAATCTTCTAAATTTTTACTTTCTTGTTCTCAACAATAACATTTACCTACATATATGTATGCCACTCATAAAATATGCCCACACCCCTCATTCCAGAAAATACATGTGCACTTGATCTGTGCGACTTTTGCAAATAACTATATAATACTAATAATATATAAATAAAAAAAATTATCTACAAACTACATTTTCGTTCCTTTTGTAACAGGGTTTGAACCCAGTTCCTGTTACAATAGTTTTCAGTAAAAAAGTAGTCATATGAATATGTCCATATATGTAAATGTATCCATATGTGCAAATGTGCACAAATTGCAAAATGCAGTTAGTAAAATACATTTGTTTTTTCAAAGTTATAATATATCAATATTATTATTAAATAAATATTTGAAAACAAATTATCACCTAATCTAATATTTATTTTGTTAGGAAAGAGAATTATTCTTAAACTGGTAACATCTCTTTATATATTGAATAAAAAGTAAAATATCAGGATGATTTGCTTTTTACACAATAAATTGCTAATCATACAATTGATACATTGTATAGTATACAATTTTAATTATAATTTAATATAGAATAATTTAAAATGAATAAAAAAATCCTAATTTAAAACTTATACAGTAAAATTTACTATTATAAAAAAATTAATTTTTTAAAACTTTTATGTTAATAATTATATTTTCTCATTTTCATTGGATTAATATCTAATGTATAATTTTTATTACTATAAGAATTAATGTTATTGTGAAATGTGTCTTCAACCAAATGCACAACTTGCAAATAAATATAAAATTAAAAAAAAAACAAATATTTAATAATTTTACAAAAATTAATAAACATAAGCAAATGCAATATATATTATTTGGGGAGATTTTACAATACAAAGCCAAGACTATGCTGTTCAAGTTATTTTATTTCTGCATGTATTGACTATACTCTCTCTATTATGATCTTTTGATACAGTTTTTGACCTCTAAGTTCTTTGGTTAGACTTAGAATCTTACAATTAGCAACCATAAAAATTACCCAAAACATTTTTAAATTAAAGTGTACACTCTTTAGATCTTTTATCATTGTGATAAATTATGATCACATGCAGGACCAGTGATAGGTTTTTAGGAAATGAAGTAAGGGTTAAGATATGTTAATAACATGCCTGAATTGCTGCAAACTTTGAACAATAAGTAGACATAGCTTGTGTTTCCTATGTGATTTAATATATATATATATATTTAATGATAAATACTAATTACAATCCACTATGCAATATATATTAAAAATTTAATCAGATTTTTGTCATATTGTTTAAGACAAGTTTCATTATGATGTAATAAAGTAAATAAATTCCTATTGTTTTTAGTTTATTATCGTAGATTTTAAAAAAATTTCAAGTTATATATGCAGAGGTATAAATATTGGGATTTTATTTTGCAATATTGGTTTTTAATGTATAATTTCATGGATTATATCTCAAATTTAGCTAGAAAAGTCTCTAAACATTACATAATTTATATTTTTAAAGTAGAATATTTTAATTAATATATATATACATAGCAATAAAATACAAAAAAAATCAAAAAATTTTCAACATAGCTATGATTTCTTCTATAAAACAAATACTTTTATTAAATAAAAACTATTAACCAAAATATACATATAAATACACACACATACATATGTATATAACTAGCTACAATTCAAACCAAATGTCAATTATTTCTAATATTGAAAAAAGTTTTCATTAAATTGATGGCTTCAGATTTGACCTGTCTTTTGAATTTATTATGTTTATTTAAAAAACCTTTGCAATGTCTAATAATATTTTATGACTCCTGTTATGGTCATGAATGTATAAAATAAAATTATGTACTTATTTTTAGCTTATATATTTTAACTTTACCTAAAGATCTAATATATTCTCATTTATATGAATCTTAAGTTAGTTTCCATAGAATTTTATAAACTATTCGTGGAATGTTTTTATGGTCTATATACTTTAGAATTATCTAACAATACATTGAAACCATGACTTTTCTTTCAAACAATCTTCACCCCCTCCCCCATAACAATGACTATTTTTATTAATTTATGAATTGATCATTTAAAAATAAAGAAATAAATCCTGTTTTCATATTACTGTCACCAAGAACTCAGACCAATATAATAATTTTTAAAGACAGTCACAACTTTGATTTTTACAGAAATAATAAACACCTCCATACTTCCCCATTCTTTTTAAATTCATATAAATAAAGATACAATAAAAGACAATTGACCCCCAAGATGCATTTCGTGCTGAACCAGCACTCATCATTTGGCCCAGGTCACTATCTCTCATATATATCTTTATTATATGCAAAGTATTTATCTACAATAAATTGTTACTTTTTCATTTACCATTGTCAAACTTCCTCCACTAACAACTTTGACGCCATCCATTTCTGATAAATATACTAATGATTATTAATCATTTTCGAAACTAGAGATTATCTCTAGCACAGATATAAACTTTAAACCTCAGTTAAAGATTAATATATCTGATTTTTTTAATTTTACACACACGGAGTTATTCACATTTCTCTGTCCCGTATGTAATATCTTTATAGAAATAATAAACACCTCCATACTTCCCCATTCTTTTTAAATTCATATAAATAAAGATATAATAAAAGACAAATGACCCCCAAGATGCATTTCGTGCTGAACCAGCACTCATCAGTTGGCCCAGATCACTATCTCTCATATATATCTTTATTATATGCAAAGTATTTATCTAGAGTAAATTGTTACTTTGATTTTATGAATGTTGTTGATAATAATGAAAAAAAAGCCTTTATCTTTAAAATTGTCAATTTAATTTTGATTAATAAAATGTCATTTGTTTGGAGATATGAGAATTTTTTTTAAAAAAAGATAATGCTTTGAAATCATTATTACATAGTTGTAATCAATGTATAAATAGTAAAAGTATTCCAGAAATAGTTTATTAAATTCCATGCAGCTGTATTAAAATCAAGATAGAAAGAAAGAATTAGATTTTTTAAAAATAGAGTTAAAAATAGATACTTTAGTTTAGTCTTATATATTCACGAATAGAATACTGCTATTAAAACAGGCAAAACTCTCCATACTGTAGTGGCACTCAGTGCAAGACAGAATAATCAATGGATGCCAGAAGGCTTGTGCATAAAATCCCTATCTAGTGCCTATTCATCCAGTATCCACAGACTAGTTTCTGGCTTGTGTCTATCGTCAGTGAGGAGCCTTGGATCTGAGAGCACTGCACCTAGATCTTAGGATTTAATGCAAACCTCCAGCAGCCACCTTTTATCTTTACTTAACTACAAAACCACGAGAATAAAATTGAAAATATAATAATATTTTCAATCCAAGGTCATTAGCTATAGTCATATAGGTCTGAAGTCAGTTCAGTACCCATACATTTTGGCATCACTGATTCTTTAATAACCATAGCCATCACTATCCTATTAGATAGGATTTGTATTAAACCACTAAACATCACATCATTATTACTGTATGGAGAACTTTTCCTGTTTTAATAACAGTTATGATAAAGCATAAGAAATAGTGATAATGTGATGTTTAATGGTCATAAAATATATTTGATAGTGCAAACATTGTCTTATATGAATGCTACAAAACCCCTCAAAATTGTCAGAGACTCTTTTAATTAATCCTTTCAAATTATGATATTTCTATTATTATATTTAATTGAAGTTTTTTGGAATGCCCAATCTTTAACTTCTGAACCAAATCTTTATTTTATACGTAAATTCAATACATTGTTTGTAAATAAATCCAAGTAATACCCTATATATCTGTAGCTCATAAAATTATTTGTTTTTTCATATATGCAAAATTGTTTAAAGCCCTAATTACAAGCACATATTTTAAACAGTGTTTTTCCTTAATAATTATTCATACACAATTTATTCCTTATTTTTATTTTTATAAAAATATTATTGTAATCATGTAATTATAATTCATTTTAAATTATTTTTTCTTCTCGTAATAATTCAGTTTTATATTTATTTTTAAACTTTATTTCCATAATCATGCAATAAATTCACTATTTTATATTAAACATATTTTCAATACATCTAAAATGATTTTAATGTTTAATAAGATTAAACTGTTAAATTTTAACAAAATTAATTTGCAATTAAAATTTGATAAAGAATTAAATCATGCATTTTAATGATAAAAAAGTATTGAATTATGCATGAACAAGTTGTGTTTATTACCTATATTGATTAGTTAATGCATTACTTTACCATGTTTATTAAGACCAAAGTTTGACTAATTTTACATGTAATTAATGATTTCATATACAATATCAAATCATTCCCCACATAAAATCCAACAGCAACCTAGTTAATTATTACCTCTTCAATAGCTTGAGTATATTCATCTTAAGTAATGTGGATTACTGAGATGAAAATTCATGATCTTATTGTAAAAAAGTGTGATTCTAATCAAATATTGACATTGAAAAAAAAAGAAAAGTATTCTACCAACAATAAAAATTTAAAAAAATTTAAGAACCATTTTTATTCATATAATTAAAAAATAAAAAGTAATTTTTGTTCACTTTCCAATGTTTTTTTTTTTTTTTTTGTTATTTTCTTATCAAAATAAAAACATATGTTTTCATTTTCAAATACAGTCTACGAATTGCTATATCCATTTATTTTTATAATACAAAGTATACTATCAAAGTGGAAGAAAATCTACTTTTTATTTTTTAATGTACGTATTTTTAAATTCATTTATATAAATAAAAGAATTTCCTTAATTTTTTTTATATATTTTATTTTCTACATGTTAGTTTTGGGAAAAAAAGTTTTGAATGCTATTTAATATCACTGGATCACATGTCTTCAAACAGAATGAGAGAGGGAGGATTTAGATACAAAGGCCATACAGTGAACAAAGATGATGTTGTGGAAATGGGATAGACCAGGATAGAAAAGAATATGGGGAAAATTAGATTGGAAAATGGAAAGAAAAGCTAAGGTGTCGAATAGGTTTTTCATGGACATATTGGCTGAGAGATTCCTGACTTCGATAAAGGAGAAGCCATAGCGCATCGCATCACACCAACATCACATCCATATAGAAAATAAAAATTTAATTTTTTTTTTTTTGCTATTTTTTGCTAAAATCATTTGCAAAGTCTAAAAAAATGTATTATCACTGAAAATATGTATATATTTAAAGTTTCACTAAATCAGAAATTGGGAAATAGAGGAAAATTGATTTACAAGATGTGAGCCCGACAGAAAGGCAAAATAAAACTGAGTTAAATACATGCATGTAAAAAACAATTTATTTTACCGTTTTTAAATTTAAGCAAAACATATACAAATAATAATCGAATTAATAAAACATTAAGTTAAATGACAATATTTTTATTCAAATGGTTTAAACCATAAATAAAAAGTAAAGAGAAAATGTACATGTTTGATTTATTTTTTTGGCTAATCTCAATATTTTAATAACTATATAATTATGTCTTGAATTGGTGGTCGAGAGGTCAGCGCGATTGCCTTGCACTAGCAGGCAGTGTAATAATCGTGACTTAGATGAAGTTAACAACTACAAATATCTTGGTTAAGTGAATAACAATATATATTTTAAAGTTTGGGACGATAACCCTTTACTTGTAATTATATTATGCTCGACTGTTTCTGTCATCTAGAATTAATTTTCTTTTTTTTTTTTTTTTACAAAAATTGAAATTTTATTTCAGCTTTTTAAATCTTTTCAATGTTAGTATCAGAATAAAGATTACTGCATAACAGTGTTTTAAATGGTATTGTGCTTTTTTTCGTCTTCACATGCTGTTGGCCTGATCAAAATAACTCAGTTGATTAAATTTAGGATATTTGTAATATATTTTAAAGTATGTAAGAAATAAAATATTCATTTTATTATTGATAATTATGTTTATTTGGGATTTTTTATAAGTTATAAGCTTTCTTGATGAAATCCGATTTCTAATCTTTATTCTTAATTAAATCAAATTATTTGTTTTATTTAATTAAATTCTTATAGATCTGGTTTGTTAATTATTTACATTCTTTATATAGTTTGCTATCAATGTGTATTGTTTTTCTAATATCATTATATTTATTATTTAGCACATGGATTTTTTAGACAACTTAACTGTAAATAAAATATCATAAAGGAAGCTGGAGATATTCCAATCAAGAGATAGATCCACTAATGGCGTTATTAAGTTAATTTTACCACTATAGCCATATACGAGTTGGTTGGTATTCATTATGCAATTCATTGTTTATCTTTGTCCACAGATTATGGTTATAAATTCCATTTGTAAAGCAAATAAGCACAGGTATCCTGGTTTGTTCTAAATCTGTTATTGTGACTCCAATAATTGTCTAGGAAGATCAAATCCAAATCAATTTATTGTTTGATCTGGAAAAAGAAATTTGTTGGAATTTCATAAGAAGTTCATTATTTTCATTATAATTTTTTTTATTGTAGATTCTTAGTTGAATATCCATAAAGGAAATCTTGATTTGAGACTAGTCTTAGGTGGTAAAACTATCTTGAGTTGGTGAAAAATCCATTTTGCTAAATCAGTCATTTATATCTTTATTCAGATGAATTATTTACAGTTTTTTTTATATATCTTACCGTATTTTACTAGTCTTATTATTTTTAATAGGCGTAGAGAACTATGGTGAGGTATATTATCTGTTGCTAATCTTTATAAATTGATATAAATCATGTTTCTTTTCATATTTTAAAATTTGTACTATAAATATTCATTTAGCAAAAAAAACTCTCAGCAGACATTTCCAACTTTTAATTTGGAATGTAGTCACAGATAGTTAATTACAATGACATAACTTTATTTAATTTTTTTCTTATTACATATTCAGTAAACAGTATCCATATCTCATTTCCTACGTTTAAAAAATGTTTGCAACTCTTTTTATTTTATTGCATGTGATTTTTTTAAATCGATCTTATTTTTATATTAACAATTATAAATTTGCTTTGCTGTGTGTTTTTGCATAATACTAATGTGTATGTATGTATTTATTTTTGTAATTAGTTCTTGTAAAGTTGATAGCTATTATATTATATACAACTCCTGTATAAATCTCTTCTTTCTTGTTTAGAATCATTTATCTTTTGTAATTTGATGTACTGATGTAGTTTAATAAATAAGTAAATAAATTATTTTTTATTTTGTCTTACAGCTTCATTACTTGTTTGTATGGTTGTTTGTGTAATTCTTTAACTACTTTTTTTTAAAGAAAATTTTTATTCTATAGCTATATTGAATGTTACAAATACAAAAATGATATCAATTACATATCTATTTGAAGTAAAGTAGATCCAACCTTCTGCCATGTTGCTCTTGTGATATAGCTTGGAGCAATTAGTTGGTCCTTTTTCATGATTTTCTCCATGACATTCTTAAATTTGGTCCCATGTGGGTCTCTCATTCCTTCAATTGTGACTTTACATCTGACACACCACAGGGCATAATTCACGAAAATTGTAATTCTCTAACTACTTTGTGATTAACTTTGTATTTGTTTATATTATATTTTAACTATGCTGCATAGTTTGTAAATGTTTCATTAATAAAGTTGTATGCATGTATATGTGTGCTGACTGATCGGTATAGACCGTGTTGAAGCACTTTAGAAATAATATGCAGAAAAAGAAAATTAGTCTACTGCAAGAACCAACATGCTAATTTACATTTCAGTAAAGTTTAACATTGTGCAAATTAAGAAAGTTAATAAAATGCCTGCAGAACTTCTAATGGTGCCGTAGAAGTAGTAATACAAGAAGGAATAGTCAGACACACTGAGTTGAAAGTAGATTAGTGAAACGCTAAGCGTAGAGTGAAAACCAATTGTGCAGTTGGAGACAAATATTAGCAGTAGAAAGAGTTCCAGTCGTAATCGAATTTCAATAAATCAAAAGATATGTGTAAGCTATAAATGCTTACTTAAGAAAATGACTGATATCATTCGGAAGTCAAAAGAAAGGTAGATATTATGTGACCTTGTCAATAATTGTAAAGATATATAATACTTATCTTCTGAGGTATGAACTGTTGTATGATCAAGATTGTTATTGTTGTCAACTAGCCAGTTGATTTACCAATTCTATCTATTAATATTATTGTTATTCAGAGTAAATAAACTTTTAAGATTATTTATTAAACTTGTATTGTTTGAATTATTAATTTATTTAAATAATTGTACTGCTGCCAGATTTTAGTCTGGTCCAGAACATATTAAACTATCCTTGTTTTTATTCCTTAGTCCTATTTATTTGTTGTTGCTTTATTTTATTTTTACTTTATGAATATGTTGACAGTCTTTTCTTGTTTTTTTTTTTATATAAATGTTAAATTTGTTTTAACATTTTCCTTTTCTGCTTTGTTTTTATCAATCGTTATTTTTTTTTCTTAGTTCTTTGCCTTATTGTATTTTTTCTTTTTTTTTCCGTATTTTATTTTTATGAGAATGTTAGACGAATGCTCATATTAATCAATATTTCGAAATAGAATATTTTGATCTTATATTTTTGTAATGAGTCGTTACACAAAAAAATAACGGAAAATTATAGTTCAAATGAATTTAGAAACTCTTAAATTAGCTTAATTTAAACAATTAATTTGTTGTTTATAATATTTTTCACAAAAAACGTGACTAAGCAACCATTTTTTTTTCTTGGCAATAGTTTAAAGTTTTTTGCACTGACAGATTTGCGGAAAATCTTATTCAGAGGAAGTATTACTCTTACTAATATTTATATAAAATATTTTAATGTTCATAGGCCTGACATAATTCTGTCTCCTCTAGTGCTTCAAATTCTTATGGACACTATTATTCCTATCCTGTGTGGTTTAGTATAGTAGTAGAGTGACACAGTTTAGAGCGTATTGATTGATTCTAATTCAGAAACTGCTCCTATGCTATGAACTTTTCAATTATTTATTTTGTTTATCACTGTCATGTTTCATTTGAGAACTTTTTTATTGGTTATAATAATATTACTAAACATTTTAGATTTATTTTAGAATATATGTGCTGTTTTTTTCGTTTTACCATGTCTTCTAATGTATTACTGCTTTTGAATTTTGTGATCTAAAACGAATAATCCTTTTTAATTGCTTTTCATCAGAATATCAGACTATGTTTTAAGCAATTTAATCTAAAGTTAATAATTTGCATCTCATCTGAGTAATTTATCTTTTTGATGTCTATCATTCATCTCTAAATTGATTTATTTAAAAATTTTTACATCATTAATTATGAAAAAAGATTAGAGGAAAAAACGATTTGTATATTGTAAGATATTTCTAAAGTTAACTAAAGTGGATTATACTCCTAATAATAATGTTAATCATTGTTTAGATTATCCTTTTACAAATTCTTCAAGTGGTTGACATTTATTTTGTTCTCCCTGGCGGTAATTTTTGTAAATATTCAACATTTGATGTTAGTATTTAAGTTTTTATTGTATATTAGACTTCAATAAATTGAACTTGATTTGTTAAAAATATGTTCACAAACAAATCATTCTTAAAAAAATCATATTTGAGGTTTTGCAGATATTGAAAAAAAAAAAATCAAAGTAAAATAAATAATAACAGCACTATTTGTTTTATTGGATTGTTGCCTGTATGCCAGTGGAAAATATAAATTAACTAAATTATTATTGATTGAACTTCAACAAATTATTATTAATTTATCATAAATTAATGAAATTATGTTTTAAAATTTAAAATTGTGTTTATAATTATTAAAATATCACAAAGACTATAATAATTAATAAATCTTATTGATCATAATGTCCTCTTTACCTTATAACAAATTTCTTCAACTTGTATTTTTAAAAAGTGAACATATTCAAGTAAAATCAAAGTGTAATCATGTATATTTTAATATTAATACCATCTATGTTCTTTATTACATTTAAAATGCCTTTTTACAACTTAACATGATGATTTCAATTGCCCGTGCAATCTTCTTCAAAACTATAACAAACATAATACAAATATATGAATATAAATGTCATGAACATATAATTTTATATTTTATATATGCACATCTTACAATTATTATTTAATTATTACCTTTTATGTATTATACATTTTACTCTTTTTTATATTCTATATTTATCAATTAATACTTTTGTTTGTAAATAATTATTATATAAATATTTTGTCAAAATAATTATAAATATTTAAATAAAATATGGAAATTAAACAATTTGTTTGTTCTTCATTAATAACAATACAATAGGAGTTTGCATTTAAATTCACAGCCACTTCTAAAGTCCCAGAACAAACAAACTACCAATCAATAGTGATCTAGACAGAGTTCACTTCCTCTGTTGGTTCCGTTGGCTGTAGAATTCTGACATATTCAGATTTTTTAAACTAATCAATCAATATATTTCAGTTCCAGTTTTTTTGTCAAAATAAACACAAACTGTCAAAGTAACCTTAGAGATAGTAGAAGGAGAGTAATAAAAAAGACCTACTATGCCTTCTCCAAATAAAATAATTTGTATGTATTCATAAGTGAGTTAATAATATAACTGAATTATATTTCTCCAGTAAATTGTTTTTCAATGATGATTTATTTCATTGGTTATTTTACATGGAAAAAAAGATATTGTACCTTTGTAGATTTTATTTTAAATCACATAATAATAATGTTATTAATTTTAGAAGACTGAGTAAACATGTTTACAAGAGAGATTTATAAAATCACATTAAAATAGAAGAATATCTTTTTACTAATCGTTTTATTCCTAACTTTAGTAATGACTATGAAAAAAGATTCAAGCAAATCATAATTCCACTTACACTGTTAATAATTTATCCAACCATTTTACTAAGTATTATGTGTACAATCTATAACATATTAAAAAATACTTAGCCCTGATTCTGTTATTGTTCATTGTATGATTGATACTACTAATGATAACATTATTGTAGACATGAAGCAGTTTAAAATAATTGATTCTCAGCCACATGCTATCATAAAGTATTTGATGAAGCAGTTGTTTATTGGTTTTAAATCACTATTTTGTAAATATTTTTAGTTATATTTTGCTAATTTTGTATTTATTTGACAGCAAAAAAATGAAACTGAATTATTTATTAATTTTAAAAAAATACTCAAGATATGAGTATTGTTAAGCAATTACTTAGAAACAATCTAAAAGTCATCCTACAGTTTTGCTGATTGGCAGTTTCTTCTTCTCTCCACAAAAGAGTGCTTGCAAGAGCATTGAGCATATTCATTCTTTTGTTAGATTTCAAAAATGAAAACATATATTCAATAGTTTTTTATGCATTCTTGATCACTTTTTACAATATATTAGAGGAATATTTATTTTTGAAAAGAATTATATGATTAGATTCAGATTTTATTCAAAAAATATTTATTTTTAGGAAAAAAAACAAATAAAGAAGAATCAATTATATATTGTTTCAAATTGAAATTATCTAAAAATGAACTTTTTCATATTGATTTCAACATATTTATTTTTGTAACTGTTTTAAAATTATAAATAATATTTTAAATTTTAAATAGAATTTTGTTAACTTTAAGAATTTGAATACTATTTCTTTTAATTTTATAAATTATGTTAAAACAATAAAACAAAAGTAATTGCTCCAGTTGAAAATGTTTTACCATATTTGCAATGTGAAAATAATTTTTTAAAGTTTAATTGAATTTATTCCTGCTCTTTTTGCAACTGTTCTAATTATTCATTAAATACTTGTATTTTTTTTAGTGTTTTTAAATTGAAGCAAGATGAATCCAATTTTATGACTGACTTTCAAACTTGTATTAATAAGTATAGTCTATTTCAACTTAAAATCAGCAGGAATAAACAATTAAAACAATAAACTTCATTTTAGCCTTCAGGCTAAAAAATTATTTTAATGAAAAAATTATTCTTCAGCAAATTTGTATAAAAAACAGTTCAGTAAATAATATGTTCAGATAATGATAATATTCTTGGACATATTAAAATTCATCCCATAATGTACAAAGAAATGAAAAAATAATATATTTTTTATAGTTAATATTTTTTGTTTGATAAGGTATATTGATTATTTCACACTGGCATATTTTCAACTGAGTATTTTCTGCTAAAATGCAAATATACCAAATAAAACCTGAATATAAGAATAAAGTATTTCCTAAGAAATAAACATTTAATTTACTTTTACAAAATAAATAAGTAAAGAAGTTAACTATAAAGTTATGTTTTTATCCAAATCTGAAGATATGCACTTGCATTGAATAAATTATCACAAATAGACAGTAACATCTAAATACTTTAGTTATAATTAATATCAATCAAACATATTTTAGTTTAACTTTTTACCATAAAATAGATGTAAAACTATTAAATGAATGGAATAAGTAGCAAATTACTTGTAGAAATTTTATTGAATATCAAACTTTACCAGAGATTCAATATGATTTTAAAAAAATCAAAAAAAATTTCAAGACTTGATTTACATTGTCTTTATTGATTTGATCAAACATTTCACTCATTAATTAAATATGCCTATGTTGTTGTTTAAAATTAGTAGCTCATCTATCAAAGTTGATACACATTTTACAGCTTTTACATGTTGGAATGAAAGGTTCTACTGATAGAAAGGGTAACATATTTGAAATAATAACTGGTCTTAAACAAGAATTTGTACTATCCCAATTTTGTTTCATTTTTATTAGTTATTTTTGGAATATTTTAAATGTTTTTTATAAATTAGGGCTTGATAATGAAAATTTTAATTTAAATCAATTAGAAGTAAAAATAAGCCATTTATTTATGTGTCACTTGCACTTACAATATGCAAATGATTGTGCTATTTTGGTCAATTTAAAAGATAGTCTACAACACTAAATAGGAATTTGCATTATCATCTGGCATCTATTAGTTAATCAAGATTACAATAAATGGCATAATTTTAATTTTTTTTTAATTTTATTATTTTTTATTAAATTATTAATTAATAAAATAAAAAAAAAAAATTAAAAAATAAGGAAGGAGGGGCCCCTATAGGTCTTGAGGGGTTAGTAAATTATTAATTAATAAATGGATAGTTGTGGCGAAAGAAGAAATATAAGCTGCTAAAATGGCTATGGTGAAAAAACTGTTAAAATAACATTGATTAAACTGGAATTATGAGAGACAGAGTCATGTGATATGTTATTGGCAATCTACATATTTTGAAAATACAACATATAAAAAAAATTTCAAACGCTTTGGTCTTTTATCAATGTATTTTACATCTCATCTCCACCATATCATGATCTTCTACTAATGCCCACAATCAGACTACTCTCATTATAAATAAATTTTATGAATGATGTTGACATGACGGGTAATGTAGATATATAAAACACTTGAATCTTCATGTCTGTGTTGAGAGTTGATATGTTTTCCTTACATTACTCCATCCAGGGAGGTACTGGTTTCTATTCACTTTTAATACCTTATGGAAAAGCTTTGGTTTAGCTGTTAATACTCATAGAATTCAAGTCCTTGTTTATGTCAGCTATAGAAGAAAGTCTTCAGTTATTTTTGGTTTGAATGGTTAAGTCTCTATAACATGAGCCATTTAAATAATGGTGGATTAATATCTTAAGATACGACCCAATCTTATATATTGCTGCTGCTTTTAAGAACTAAAAAGGTAGAATATTTTATCACAATAATAAAATTAACTAAATAGATTAGTTTTTACACAGAACTATTAGTTTATCTAATTTATTGTATGAAGTATAAGCATTTCTTCAGTGATTAAAGTATTGGATCATCAAGGTATAGATCCAGGATATTGTCATATTTTAAAGAATATTTATAAAAATGCAGCAGCAACAATTAGATTACACAATGATACTTGGAAAGTCAACATTGAGAAGGGTGTAAGACACAGTGACTCCATATCTCCAAAACTTTTTACAGCAGTGCTGCAAGAAATATTTTATGGATTAAAATGGGAAGCTAAAGAAGTGAAAGTAAATGGAGACTATTTAAGTCATTTAGATTTTGCAGATGTTGTAATTGTTTTTGCAAATAGTGCTTTAAAGCTGCAGGAAATATTGCAGGAGTTATCAGATGAAAATAGGACTAAAGATAAATGTTAAATAGACTAAAGTAATGTTTAATTGATTTGCTCAAAGTATAAAAATAAAGATTGATTATGATGAGTTAGAAGAAGTTAACAGTTACAAATACTTTGGTCAGATTATTAATACAGATGAAAACATAATGAATGAAATTAGTCATAGAATTAAACTTGGTTGGAGTGCTTTTGGTAGAAATAACTTGATACTAAAAGGAAATATACCTATGTGTTTAAAAAAGGTTTTTAACAAATGTGTTTTGCCAGTTCTTACTTATGGATGTGAGACTTGGATACTTAATAGAAGAGCAATACAGAGACTTCAGACCACTCAAAGAAGTATGGACAGATGCATGCTAGGAATAACAAAAAATCGAAAAATGCAATGTATGGGTAAGACAACAAACAGGTGTTACTGACCTCACTGAAAAAAATAAAAGATTGAAGTGAAGTTGGGCTGGACATATTGCTAGAAGAGATGATAATAGATGGAAAATTGAAATCTTAAACTGAATTCCAAGAGATTTTAAAAGGCCCAGAAAGTGACCACATGTGAGATGGATAGATAAGATGAGAAAGTGTGCTGGGGTGATATGGAGAAGAGAAGCTAAAGATCGGAGAAGATGGATTGAACTTGGAAAGACCTTGATCCTGCAGTGGATTGATAATGTTTGATGATGATGATGATAACAAATGTAAAATCATAAAAATATTAGAATTTTTTTTTTTTAAATTGGAGTGTATAAATTTCCCATTAGTCGTTATTTTACCTAATTTATTGTAAAACGTATAACAAATTAGAGCCAATCGTAAAGGTACTAGAAAAATTTCTTATAAGTTGCAATGTGTAGATCCCACATTAAAATAGATTAGACATCAAATATCGGTTTGCTGATTATAAAAATAAATATATATTTATGGCCTAGATCGCTCATAGAGATTCATGTCATTTTTTTAGAGTCCACAGCTATAATAATTGATTAAACATTAAACACAAAATTTAATTAAACGGCTTTTTTACATTTCCAGATATGCAAACGCTGATTACGTAAGAACAGATGACGTAACATTTAAAGATATAAATATTTAATATTATTCGTTATATATATATGATATATTATTAAGATTTAGATACTAAATTAAATAATTAATTGAAAATATTTTTTTTAAAATTTGCATCTATTTATGCACTTCTCTAATTACAGTTTTTAATTTTATTTATTGTAAATTAAATCATAGTTTTATATAAAATAAAATAAAATTCAAGTTTATTTAAGTAACAAATTATGTAAAATAAAATGGTGTCAATTATGATTTCTTTCATAAATGCAGTGCTAACGACCGCTCAGTTACTAATATTGAAAAGAAATTAAACCAATTATTTCTTTTACCATTATTCACTGAACAATTCTTAGGTAAACGATATTAGTATTGAGTTTCTCCTTGAAAGATTTGCTTACAGTAATTTAGTTTTTAAAATAAACCGTACAAAGATTCACCTTTTGTAAATAAATAAGACGATATATTTTGAGTAATGATTATATTTTAAATTAGTATAATTAATTGAAAAGTATTAAAACAAAAAGTTGCACAAACAAGAAGTCTTTGTTCTTTTACTACTTTAGATATTACATCAATAAATAAAAATGAAATAATCGAAAGATATATTGATCAGTAGTTTGTAAAAAGTTTGAGTTTCAAAGGTGACAAAATTTGGCCAGTCGATGGACTTTGAACTTCAGAGTATGCCACTATGCGACTACACGAAATCACACATGGTGATAAATATTTGGTTTCAATATAATATGAATTTGTCATGAAATTCACTTGCATCCACTGAGTGTCTTGATAATCAATTATGCAAAATCTCAAACATTTAAAGGCTCTAATTTGCTCTCTATCTTCCTATTTAAGATAATTTTTTTATCTTTTCTATATGTGGATGCTTTTAGTTTTATAGATTGGCTTGCATGAGAGTTCGGGAATAGAAAAAAGTATTGAAATATCAACATAGAGATGTAGTTGTAGATGTTCAATACTTCTTGTTCATCCAATAAATGATAGTTGTTTATAAATGAATAGATTCTGAGATAAAGTAGTTTAGTTTCTGCACTGATGAATGTTTGTGAAATATAATAGATTTGATTCAGAGATGCACAGGTAAAAACTAAAATAGCTGTTGATATGCTAGTATTATTTTTATCCAACTACTCAGAAAGTTTTTTCTATAATAGCCTATCTTTGGTACACAAAAGGGCCAATTTACCACTATTAAAGTGTATTAAAAATTTATATCAGCTTCAAGAAATGATCTTAACATATTTCAAAACTTATCTTGAATCATGTGGAAATAGTATTTTTGTGAATTTTAAATCATCTTCAACGATGCTTCAGTGAAAAGGTGACCAATTCTCACTTCAAATTGTCTGTAGCACCATCTCTGATTCAAAACATGTATTGCATAGCAATATAGTTTACTATTTAGAACAAAAATTTTAAAAAGGTATTATGCCTGGATCGTGAGTTTCAACAAGAAATATGACAGAATGTTCTATACCTTAACACATTATGAAACAACATGTTAACATTCAATTTTGTTTGACATTGGGAAAAACTTCTACTGAAATAATTCACATAATTCAAATTATGTATGACAATGAATTCATTAGTCTCAAGAATATTTTCAATTGATTTGCAGGATTTTGGGATGGCAGATAAAGAATTGAAGATAATCTATAAGGTGCACAACACATTATGACATTTCATGTTGTAAATCATGATTCACATGCTGCTAATGCCATGAGCTTTTTTGCAGAATATTTTAATCTATGTAACAATACAATGTGTTGATTTAGAAATGACACTTCTGTCAGCTTAAAGAGACAATCAGTTACCTTTTTACTGGAATATACTGTAGATATTTGTCAATTAAATTATATTATCTACAAAAAAAGTTAATATTTCATCCTTCTTACATCTTATTTCTATTCCAAAATATCCAACAATTTATGACCTACTTCTCCCACAACTAGATTTTAAACACCCATTATCATTATATAACTATTTGTAGATCTTCTTTCAATTACTTTTTGTTTATACATAATTCTGTACTTCATTTTTATTACAGTTTCAAATTAGTATTTATATATGTATGATATTCAGGTCTCTTGTAGATGTATCCAATCTATCATCTTTTAAATAATATTTTTAAACTAGTTTACGTGTTTGAACCCCAAACAAAACATCTACCATATTACTTTAATTTTATCTTTATAATAGAAAATTCTTACACATTTTTTTGCTATTTTTTACACAGCCAGTGTACTTTGTTTTACCTGATTATACAATATCCAATCTGTTTTTAGCTTTATATTTTGACGATAAAATTAATACCTTTCTGGTTTATCATCTTAACATTTCAAGCAATTATTATCCCAAAGTTTTAGTTTTAATGATTGTAGAAAGTTGACTATAACTAGATTAATATCAGAAATCCATGACTGGCTGAAAAGGCTGTTCTATCATTTTGTCTATTCATCTCAAGTGTACTTTTATGCTCATCTATAAAACTCAAATCCACCGATAAGACTAATATCGTCTTATTTTTGCTATATCATGAACGTATGTATTTTATTAGAGTAATAATGATTGGACAGTTGGGGAGTAAAAAAGAAAGGGTCTAACAATAATGAAGTAAATAAATCCAATATCACAATAATAAATGTGTAAAAAAAAAAAAAAAACAAAAAAAAAAAAACCAAAAAAACACCCCAAAAAAAAAAAAAAAAAAAAAAACCCACCCCAACCCCACCCAACCCAACAACCCCACCAGGTGGCGAAGGAGGGAAAAACAACCAACCCCCCCCCACCCACCCCCTTCTCACCCCAAAAAAAAAAAAAAAAAAAAGAAAAAAAAAAAAAAAAACTATCTAAACTCCAACCAAAAAATAAAAAATTATAAGGGGCCCCCATCTCACCACCCCCCCTTTTTTTTGGTTTTTGTCTTTTTTAAACCCCAACCCCCACCCCCCCCCTAAGAAGGGGGGGTGGGGAAAACCCAAAAAAACCCCATTACCACCTCCCCTAACATCCCCACTATCAGGGCCCAAACCCCAAAAACTGGGGGGGGATTGGGGGAGAGGGGGGGGGGGGGAGGGTTTAAAAACCCTCCCGGGCCCCTTTTATTTCCTTTTTGGGAACAGGGGGAACATGTTGGGAGGGGTTTCCCCGTTAATAAATGTGTCTTTGAGCAGATAATATTATGCTCCTCATTTAATCACAAAGAATTGATGTTGACTTGGTAGCACATAATAACAATAAAAATCTATAAGTATATATGTATACTATTTAGATGTGTTATTTCTGTCAAGTACAAATGTCAAAAGTAGCATTTGGTATAATCAATAATAATAATCAAATCGTTTATTGATCAGCTCATAAGAAGTTCGATTAGAGAAGGTAATAGAGATGAAACAGATTCATGAATCTTGACCTCCAAGTTTATTATTCTACTATTGCACCAAGTCACACAAAGCATTTGATATATATATTATCCTCTTTAGCTAAAGTTATTGAAATCTAAAAAAAAAAAAAAAGAAAAAGAAAAACATTACAGCATAAGAATACGTAACTGAACACACAACCACACAAACATAATGCAAAAGATAAATTTTAAAATAAGGAATAAAGCTAGATACAGAAACAGTACCGACTACATAAACCTATCACCACCTACCTACACCAATAAAAATCTTAAATATTAAACAACCGTAGTGATAATCCACATCAAAAAAAATATGACTACGAGAAATAAAATAATCACTCCCGGAGATATTTAAAAAAAAAAAAAAAGGCACTCTGGGAGATATTTTTAAAAAAAAGGTTCTTTACTTTCTCTTCATCTGCGGCTTAGTGCACTATTTATGTTAGGCACATGATACCAAAAGCGCTTGGAAAATAGTTTTTTGTGATTAATGTTCTTTGAATTTTAGCTATTCTGTTTATCACACTTTTTACGTGAAAAATAATTTTCATTATCTGACAAAGTTTTTGTATTATTTACATTCATAGAAGTGAAGTATAACAATTATTTCTTTATATATATGTACTAGCCGTACCCAGCTACGCGTTTTTGTGGCTCAGTCTGGTTAAATGGAAAAGAAAGAAAAGAGAAAGCGCACGTTTGTAATATGTTTAATTTCACAATGCTTGTGGGTATACAATATTTTCTGTTGTTCCATTGTCTGTGCGGATATAAAGATTGTCTGGTTTGCCGACTCTAGAACATGCAACATATAATGTTCATGTGAGAAGCAATCCGTGTCTAGATCTAAACCACACAATTATAAAGATTGGCCCTGACTGTCTGTGCAAATATAGAGATTATCTGGTTTGCCGACTCTAGAACATGTAACATATAATTGTCCTTGTGACAAGCAATCCGTGTCTAGATCTAAACCGCACAATTCTAAAGATTGGCCCTGAGCTTTGTTGATGGTATTTGCAAACGACAATCGAATTGGGAATTGCAATCTGTCACATGAAATAATTAAATCAAAATGAAAATAAATCGAAATCTATGAAAATTCAATTTAACAATGTAATCGGAAACATTGAAATGGAATCATAAAATATTTAGTGCAGCGTGGTTTGCTTTTACGTCCAACAGATGACGCTGTTTTTCAAAAAAAGCATGCTTTACCTGTCGCAGGTGTGACATCTACATAACAGTAGGTTATAGGTATATAGAAACACGCGCGTATCTGAATGCAACATTGTGTCAAAATTTCAAAGCAATCGGTGAAGAACTTTTGGAGATTTAAGATTTTGAACAAACGAACATTTACATTTTTATTTATATAGAAGACGGATAGCAAATTATTATAGTTTAATTGACAGATTTCAAATTTTCTGCAATCACGACTTAGATACAAACTACTTTATGGAAATGTATTAATAACTTTTAACAATCATTTATTAAGCTATTCCACATATATACTTTACTACCTGAGAATGGTATTGTGAATGTCCATATACATAGATTTAAAAAAAAGATACTTTACAAATATCATTATTATATATAATGAATATATTGATTTTTTTTTGTTTAATTTTAAGAGAAACAAAAAATAATAATTTATTTAATTATGAATAATAATAATATTTATTACAGAACTAAAAAATAACTTTCGTCTTTTATTCAGTTATATGAAATACTCATTGTATAACATTTGTAATACAAGCCTATTAAATTAAGTCACATGATATATGACTTGATTTCCTTGCAATTATTGTTTTTGCTCTTAAGACTTTAGCGATTTTATATTGCTAAAGCTATTAATATATAGGGTATCTGAACTTAGGTCAGTCCCTTATGGCTATTTAAGTTAGATAGCTGGATTTGAAGACATATGGATATCTGAAAACTTCAGATTTTTTATTTAATAATTAACCATTAGATAAAATACTAGGCTTGACCTGGTATTTTAAATCTAATGCTTGAATATTGTCTCACTGGCAAAAGCCAGCATCTAGAAACCAGTCTGAGGATAGGGATATTCTAAAAAGCTTGTTAATAGCTATTGGTACCATTATATATTAGTAATACAAGCTTATTAAATTAAGTCACAGCTTGTGGTACAAAACTCATTCTCACATTTCATGTCATAGTTCATGATCTAGACATAATAGTATTTTAAATTTTTGTGGTGATTAGCTAATCTATGTCACTATGCAATGCATGACTTAATTCAAAAATGTATTGTAGATTACTTGCAGAGAGAACTAGTCAGTAGTCAATTTTTCACTAAACAAACTGTGTGATTATTATTAAGAAATTAGAAAAAATTATGATAGGATTTTTTTACATGTAATGATATGTCATGATTTATGAATAAAGGAGATGATTGAGGTATAATTATAAAGTAAGAAGTCTTTACAGACTCTCATCATCATATTCGATGTAATGAAAGCTCCATAAAACAACTGATTTCCACTTCTAGAGTACACTCGGTCAGATAATTATATGGCAGATATGTATATAACCACAAATAGTAATACATAAAAACCTCACAATAATAATATATGCAATATTACGATGTGGTGTGCTTTTTTAAATACAGAGTCAAAAAATTTCTATGTGTAGACCAGATACCCACAGACCCTGATAGCTAAATTAAGAACTTAATTTCTTTGAAATATTTTTATACTATTGTAAATATATACCCCTCTCTCCATAATATATGTTAAGCATATGATTATAAAATAAAAACTATTTCAATAATTATAATTATCATGTGTAACTCTGCTAATGATCATCGTTAATTTATATAAGTGGAATGCAAGTATAAGAGATATTTATAATGAAAATATTTTTGCAATGTAAAAATTTAAAGTTTAGACTCATAATATGTAAACAAATTAATGAGCTATAAAATGTTTTATATCCATGTATGTATGCATACCTGGGTTGTATAGTAACATTTCTCCTGCTTCTATTTATAAATAGAATTATGTATGTACCATGGATTTTTGTGTAATATCATATAATTGGCATAAAGGTTCATCTATAAGTGGGAAATTAATAGGAAATTATTGTTAGTAATAAATCAAAAGCTTTGGAGTCAGACATATTCTGATTATCATCATTTTGGGCATTCTTAGTTCTTCTGAGACCTGAAAAAGGCAATCTAAATCCATAGACTTGCTTTTTATCTATGGCATAATATACATTGTTGGTAGTTTTATGTAAATATGCATTGATAAAAATTCTAATTTTCTCTTTCTTGCTCTAGAATGATGCATTTTAAATTTAAATATTAAAAGTTATTACGATGGTGTATAGAAGGAAAGGTCATATTTCCAAAGTCACCTGATTAAATCTTTATTCCTAGACAAAAAACCATTTAATCAATCGAATTGTAGTTGGTTTTCTCTATGCATGATATGGGTTCCTAGCCATTTAATGATTTACATGCTTATGTGTGATTTGATTAATCCATTTGTTAATTCCAATGTCATATCTTTATATTTCCTTTTCCCATTATAAACACTTAAAAAACAAATGGCCATGTAATTTAGTCCATCTTCTTTCAACATCCTACAATCTAAAATTAAATGTTTAACATTTTTTAATCCCATCTGCTCATAAATTATAGTTATAGTCTAAATTCTTATTTCAATTTCTCTCTTTTTCTTGGTTTACAAGATCCCTTTCTATTAGATCATACTTTTTTTCATTTATTATATAAGTTTTATTCTTATAAATCTCTAATTTATTTTTTAAATATATGTTCATTTTAATAAATTTAAAATAGATGCAAAATATTCATATAGTTTATAACATTTATATAATAGAAATAATATAATTTACAAAATATCCCCATCTCTATTACTATTTTTTTAAATCACAAAAAATCAGAAATCCAAATAATGTTGTTCATAAAGAAACAATTATGCAAAATCTATTAATAAATTAGTTTGTTTTGAAATTAAAACAATACTAATTAAACACAAGACAAATAAGCTATTATGGGTTATTAGACAAAATTTGTTTAGCCTTAAATATTTGATTGAATACAAGCATAATTTATATACTTGGAGGTTTAGATGTAAATTATAAGGTACCTGAACAGAAACTTTCAGGCCCCCTTCAGCGGAACACATGAACACACACACATCTTGATTAGTAAATGATGGTTTACTAATAGTAGTAAAAGTAAAGATATCTCTAGTTAATTTGCAGAGAAATAATCCCATTCTTTGCTTTCTTTATTCTAATAAATTCATGAAAATATTTAACATATATATACAAACAATATTAAACCAAAAGCTACACTACTGTAATAATAGTTTTAATTCTGAGTTTGGTGTAATTTGTTTACAATTAGCTCATTCTACATTTTATATCTACAGACAGTTTACATATAACTTTCTAGAGGTTTTCAGTATTCCTGCATAACTTTATCTAATTCAGGTTATTAAAAAAGTTGTATTTTAATATTTATATATTATTTAAAAAATATGCACAATAGAAGCAAACAGCAAATTGGATAGTTTCCTTTACCTTGCTGTCATACCATTAGTAAACATTAAATTAATATAACTCAATATATATGCAGTTACAAGAGTAGAGCATTCTTCTTTCAAGGCTATTAATATATAGCATTCTGTTGACAAAGAATCAAGATTAAAATGGTCTTATTTATTATTAATGTTCTTGATATTTATAAACTTACCTTTGCTAATGTTGATGAAAATTTGGTGTGAATTCAATATAGCAACCAGATGAAAATATAGTAATATATATATATATTGAATTAAATATTTTCATGGACTGTTATTATAAGAAAGAATAGAAATAAGATCATATTCATGTAAACAGAGATAACCTTTAATCTTTGGTATTGCCAAGAAATAATCAATTACTACTAACTGATAATTCCCAAGGTTAACCAAGTTTTCTCATTAATCTATAATATATATGAGAATATTAACTTTAAAATGTTAAATTATAATTAATGTTTAATAAGAAGCCCAAAATATAAACTCTCCTTTTAATATTTTTAACTTAATATTATTTGACATTTTATTACTATATATATAATCTAATTTCTATTTATATAGAGTATGGTCTATATTTTTATTAGTGAAAGCTGAAGAAAGATTGTTCCTTTTTAATGTAATCATGTGAATAAGGGCATTCATTTTAAATTATATACATGTATTTAAAATTGGTATTAGAATTTTTTGGGGAAAAAATATTTAAAATCCAACTAAATTTTAATTCTTACAATTAGTAATGTCTTTTATTTACCTTTTATTCAATACAACATATTGTCTCTTCAATTATTTTTATTGTCTTTCTTACAATTTTGACTGCCCATCAGGCTTCTTCGGGCTGTTAAATTTATAAATAAAAAAATAAAACTAACTGTAGAAACAATATGTTGTGTTGGATAAAGTGTAATAAAAAAAAATTGGTAATTAGATTTGTTAATGAAATCAATACATAGAGGATCAAAGAGAATAAAGAGAAATATAATTTTTTTTTTTGATAATTTAAATTTTAACTCCAAGTATTTAAAAATTATAATCTTAAATTATTTATTAATATGTATCATAAAGAAAAATGTGTTTTAAAGATATAAAGGCTCTTTAAGATTTATAATCTTTCTTTAAAATTTAAATTCAGTATAAACTATTATTAAAAAGAGAATATGCAATAGAAAACTTTCAAGAATGAGCAAGTGTTACACTGATCATTTTTTTTGATTTGCTGCATAATTTTCTGAGAAAATTATAATTCATGAACTATTTTTCTGTGTAAAATATCTCACCTCAATTTTTTTTTTCCAGTTCACGTAGTCCTTTCATTGTCATATAAATCAAAGATTTAAAATACTTGAACCTCCACTCAGAAATAATAGTCTCTAAGACACTTAAGACTACATGTGAGACTGATGGATTGAAATGAGAAAGTTAGCTGATGTAATGTGAAGAAAAGAAGATTGAAGAAACTAGATTAAATTTGGAAAAACCTTTCTCTGGCAATAGGCTGATCATGGATGAAAATGATCATTACTTAATTCACTTCACTTTTAGTTTATATTGTAATTTAACATTTACCCATATTCCAATTTCTGATCTGATTGAAACTTTGCATACATATATGTATTCCTGATGATTATATATATATTTTAAATTGGCAAACAATTTTAAAATTTTCAACTTTAAATGGGATTCAGTACTTAATATGTTTAAAAATTATAAATATTTTTAAAAATAATATATCACATTTGCAAGTACAAAAAAGGAATAAATTCAAATTTATAATCAGAATAATGTTTTGTTTTTAGTTTCAGCAATGCAATTATTTGAAGCAAAATACAATTTATTTTCACTATATTTCTATCACTAAAAGGAATTTGTGTAAAAAATACATAAAACATCATAGTTATGTTGAAAAATTTAAAATACCACTTACTATTATTAAAAAAAAGAACAAAAATAATGGTTACTATATTTTTTAACATATATTTTTATGCTAATAACAACTTCCTGCAGTACAATATTATATTTTTTTTGCCTTATACTCTATTAAAAAATAAATATTTTCAAATAAAATTGTAAGTCTAAACATTATATTTTGATCAAATAATAAATATTTTATTTAATATTACAAAAATAAATATATAAGCAAATTATAGTGAACTTATTATTTTGAATTTCTGGAACTAAACACATGAGCTCATGCAAATCTAATCTCTACTTTGCATACAATGGACTTCATTTATATGTGCCCCTTCACATTCTCTGTATATATACATTAATATATATTTTGGTTCAGATTTTCTTTAATGCTACATATAACTGGAAAAGACACATTTTAATCCAAGAATTGCTATGCTTATAATCATACAATGCATTTCAAATTCATAAAAAGGAGGGATAATATTATTTACTGTAAACAAGAGAAATTTATTTTTCTCTATCTGTCTATTGTAAGCTGGAGTAGTCAGTTCATACAGATAGTATTGTAATTTAATTCTTATTTCAATTTTAATAACTAGCTTTTGCCTTTATCATTGAAGACTTGAAATTCAAAGCATGCATTTGGAAGATATTATTAACTCTTTTTCTACTCTCAAGTTAATAGCCCAAATTATAAAAAACAACTTAAGATTTTAAGCTCAAGACAATCTACTTGTATAGTTACATACGTAAGAATCAAAATATAAAGATTTTTTTGATTATATCCAGATGATAAGTAAAAAAGCAGTAGCCAAAGTTTTTCAAGTGGAACTGTACACTTTGATGCTAGAATATCACGTGACTTTCAAAGCCGCTGACCACAAAGTCAATAAATTGCTTATTAATAAATATTGAAAACAAGATGCTACAATTATCCTATAAAATTTTTTTAAAAACAATTTTAAATTACGAAGTACAAAGTTTATTATTCAATGGCACTTTTTGCCTAAAGATGTTTTTGAGTTTTAACTTTTACTTGCTATAATATTACAAAACATATTATATTAACATTATCGACCCCATCAGAAACTATGATCTTAAATTAGATTTGCTGTATTTTATTTTTGTATGAATATGCATTATTCTTCTATATAAGAATATTTATATTAATGTATTCTAAAAATAATAGATTGATGAAATTAGATTTTGGTTACCAAGTTTAATATGTAGTTAAATAGTAGCTATAAAAAATTATATTTTATGGTGAAGATTGAAACTTGTTGAACATGTAACTATGATACCAATTTTAATTATTATTACTAATAGTTTTTAAGAATGGAAATTATAACATTTTTAGTTCATCCAGATGTAAAATTTTATCTTTAATTAAATTAATAAAATTAATGGAATTCATCTTATAAAGTCCTTTGTCTTTTTCAGATGTCGTTATTCATGGCGATTAAAATGTTCGTGAAAAAATAAAGTTGTAAGAATTTACAAAATACTTAAATAGTTTATTAATTCAAATTTACAAATATATATATATCTTATGTGTAAATGGCATATCTTAAATTTGACAACAAACTTAAAGCCTGTATCGTACTAGTCTTATCATTCCTGATAACTATTTACGATTACCTCCTTTCTCTGACTTTAAATGATGCGTATATATACAGATAAAAATTTTAAAAATTAAAAATTAGCTGAGCAAATCATTTGATTTATCAGAAGCAGGAAGTTTTTCAATCCTCACCTACAATCGTATTTAACTTTATTTATAATAATCTTTATAATTTACTCAAATCAAAAACATAATAGGAACAAGTTAATAAAAACTTTATATTATCGTAATAATTAAGCGCTACCATTACTGTATAAAATTTTTCAAGTACGCGTGCTCACAAAGAAATATAGTAAAACACACAAATAAAAACAAATAATGGAATCAATTATTGATGCATGTTAGTGCATCGGAAGTGATGCAACTAAGACGCGGTCTACGAATCTTGATGTCGGAGTTTGCCACTTTGCTGCACCAAATCCGGAAGACAAATTCAAGAATGAGACAAATTTAAGAATAATTAGATAGAATTATTTCCATTTGTTTTTTTATAGATAATAACGAGACAAATTTGGGTTTATTTGACACATAAAGCGTCTCCCCACTCCCACTCCAAGTATTTTATATTTTCTTATCATTACTCTCGTATACATGCATTTCTCTTTTTTACACATATACATAATAAGGCTTTTCATCTTTTGTAGTAAACAACTATTCAAATTCCATATGCTTGTAATATGTTATTGGTAACAGTGAACTTATATTCGTAGCGTAAATATTCCCTTCCACACCCACACATACACGCGCAAATAAATCTATGCACTGATTAAGTATTTTTATAAGAAATGCATAATATAGTTGAAGGACTAATTCATTCCTCCCTTCTCTATCAAAATTAAAAACTTTATTGTTTGTTTAATATAGAAGTTTTCAAAATATAGTCCAAGATTTAGATGTAAACTCCATAAAAATTATCTTATCCTTCTCCTGTAATAAATGTGACTATATACTTATACATAAAACAAAACATTGCATTCAAATATCAGCCTTTCAAGCTAATTGTGCATATGCTTTTGCAAGTGTTAATAATAATAAATGAATACTTTCTCTCCAATACAAGATATAGTATTTACGCAGGAATAAAATGAATCCACTTATTCCTACGACTCAAATGCTTATATATGAGCAAATCTGAAGTACTGGCAAGGAAAGCGTGAGGATGGAACACTCACTTTAAATTACTATATACGATGTCTGAATGAATGACGTCAGTGAAATTGTCTAGAATTTACTAAACGTCACTCTAACTGAAACTTAATCATATGTAAATAAGCATTTATTTTATATAGCGTATGTTTACAATTGTATTACATTCAAATATCAGCCTTTCAAGCTAATTGTGCATATGCTTTTGCAAGTGTTAATAATAATAAATGAATACTTTCTCTCCAATACAAGATATAGTATTTATGCAGGAATAAAATGAATCCATTTATTCCTATGACTCCAATGCTTCAGATTTGCTCATATATAAGCATTTGAGTCGTAGGAATAAGTGAATTCATTTTATTCCTGCATAAATACTATATCTTGTATTGGAGAGAAAGTATTCATTTATTATTATTAACACTCACAAAAGCGTATGCACAATTAGCTTGAAAGGCTGATATTTGAATGTAATACAATTGTAAACATATGCTATATAAAATAAATGCTTATTTACATAAAACAAAACATGAAAATGTGTACCCGATCAATAATTTACAAAAAATTTTACAATTATGTCTGCTTTAATAATTTGCGGTGAAGTATGGAGAATCATAAAATAAGCTTGAATAAACTTAGCTATGATGAGCTAAATATTTTACAAAGCAGGTGTTTGTATTAAATTGGACCCTTTTAATTATCAAAATGGCATGCAAATGAACCTTATCTGATTTTATTTACAGAGATATAGTTTGTGGTCTTCTGCAGATTTCTGGAAAATGTAAATATAAAAATAAAATGGGCATAACATATATCATCAAATGAAAATTACAACTAAGACATAACCCAGATAATGGCAACAAATCAAATTTTCAGAAACAGTATAAAATGAGCATCTATCCACAACTAGGGTTTTCTAACATCCATGATTACCAGATTCATATAGAATTCCTATCATCAATATTTAAATCTGCATCTTCAAATCAATGTTTGCCTTTTTCTGATTTTAATTAAGTTTTAACCTTGAGCAGAAAGTTGAATTCTGAATATATATCATCAGCCCAACTTTGGCTCCTAAATCTCATTGATAAAAGCAAAATCCAGAAAAAGTAAAGAATTGAGATTTTAATGCTAATAATATAGATTTTGATCACTCAAACTTATGCTAGGTGGCATCAGAGTAGATATTTGGCCTAATTTTTATATAACTCAAACATGGTGGTTTAATTTTCAACTCTAAGTTTCATATTTTATCATAAAAGTTTTGATTATTCCTCAAGAAAAGTTCAGAAATTCCAAATTGCTTATCATTGTTGTATATATAAATGATTCTAATGAGCATATAGCCACCTGAAATATTAAAAAGTGAACATATGGCAGCTCTAAATCAATGGATGTGTTAGTAATATAATTATCTATTTACCTCAAAACTATTAAGATACTATCTTCCCTGGATCATGAACTATGAAATAAAATGATGAATTTTGTATTTTTGTACATTGTCTTTAATGGTGTACCTGCTATCATTAAATCTTGCATACTATTTGAATATGATTTTGTAACTCATATCTTCAATACCATATATAATGTGCATTATTTCAAAGATGTTTGTTGAAGCTTTACCTAATTTAAATGGAATTTTAATCTTAGAACCTTGTTCCATTATGAATTAGAGCATAAAATATGCTGTCATAATTCATGTTGGAACTCTTATGCAGACATGTTACCACTTAAAAATGTTTGTGGAAAATAGATAAACTATGTCATTATATAACACATGCATTGATTCAGATATGCAGCTTCAGTCATTCAGTTACATGTTCACTGGGTGACACTGTGTACATATAAAACATTTTAAGATCTTCTAAGAACTGGTTGTATTTATGTAATATTCCAAGTATCAAAATAAAAAAAATGAATTCATTATTGGCTGCTATACAAGATCTTATATGGATAATAAGTTAAAGCAATGATAACTATTATGTCAAACATCAAATATAATATCTTGGATAGCAGAGGAAAATGGATTCATTTTTAACTCGTAAAGTGGATAATTTTGATATTAGATAATATTAATGTAACCAGGATTTGAAGGTGTATTATCATACTTATAAATGCTTAAAATTTTATATTTATTATAAATACATATGGACCAGTGTGTGCACAACATTTTATTTTATTCAACAATATACAGAGTCATGTATTGTTAACATAAATTTATACTGTTTGAATGGAATTACCCTGGTGGTACTTATGACTTATGATTTGAATTCAGGCAATACTTGAAAATTTTTTCAGATTGCTCTTAGGCTTAGAAAATTCTCTCATAAGAAAATTTTCATCATCAACAACCATTATCAATCCACTGCAGGATGAAGTCTCTTCATGTTCAATCTATCTTCTCCTTGATCTTTAGCCTCCCTTCTCCACATCACTCCTGCACACTTTCTTATTTAATCTATCCATTTTACATGTGGTCTCTTTCTGGATCTTTTAAAGCTCTTGGAATCCAGTTTAAGATTTCAATTGTTCATACATTAGCATCTTTTCTAGCAGTATGTCCAGCCCAACTCCACTTAAGTTTTTTAATTTTTTCAATGAGGTAACACCTGTTTGTACTCTTACCCTTATATTGCATTTCTGATCTCTTCTTGTTACTCCTAACATGCGTCTCTCGATATTTTTTTGAGTGGTATGAAGTCTCTGTGTTGCTCTTCTATTAAGTGTCCAAGTCTCAGTTTCATAAGTAAAAACTGGTAAAATACATTTATTAAAAACCTTTCTTTTCAAACATATAGGCACATTTCCTTTTAGTATCAACTTATTTCTATCAAAAAAGCACTCCAACCAAGTTAATAATCATCCATTATGTTTCCATCTGTATTAATAATCTGATCAAGGTATTTATTAAACAATATTAAAAAACACACTCACATTTTATAAATGTATATACACACATATACACATTTTACAAAATCTCTTTTTATAGTAGTAAGCACAAATGGCTTATAATCTTTGGTGGAAAATGTAAGTGGAAATTGAAAATCATTCAGCTACCTGAAAGTGTCCAAGCAAGCTTAAAATTTTTGTAAATATTCAATCCATTGCTAATTCAGACATTCATAAAATTTCTTTCATTCTTATTGAAATGGTTCTATTTCATCTTTTTTTTTTTTTAAAAAAAAACCTACATTATACTTAAGGCATTTTTGTAATCCTTTATTTAATTTAAAACAGTATTAGCTGGCTACCAGTTTTTTCAAAAATTGTGAAATATCTCATTACTTTAAAAAAATATTAATAAAATATATTTAAGAATATCTGTAAAAGACTGTTATACAGAGGTAAAGCTCTCCATACAGTAGCTTGTGTTAGCATAAAGAATAGTGATCATGTGATGTTTATTGGTTTAAAAAGGCTGCTAGACAGTCAAAACCTCATGAATTAATTCCTTTACCTATATCACTGAAGCCCTTCATATGGTATATGGCACTAAGTCACTTCCAGATTACCACCATTCTTTTGTGTTTATCTGTTGCATTTGTTTTCCAGTTCTGTATTCCTGATCATAGCAGAAAATTCTTTGTTCTTAGGCATCAAGTATGCTTGCAAACACTCTTATTTTGTTTGACTTTTCAAAAAAAATCTATATTTTCTGTAGTTTATTTATATATATGATTGTTTTTGAAAAATATTTATTTCAGGATTAAAATATTTATGATTACCCACAAGTTTTATTTGAAAATATTGGTTATTAAAAAGACCTGTAAATAAAAATGTAATAACAGTGAAATAGTATAATAGGAATATCTTGATAATCAAAAAGTGTAACTTTAAACTTTATATTAACATTTATTGTTTCTTGATATTGTTTAGGTTTTAGAAATATAGTTAAAATAAATTTTCTTTTGTTTGTTAAATACTTTTACCAATTCTTCAACAAAAAAGGCATTTTTATGATTATGTATTTCAGTTTATTATTTTTGTTCCATATTTGCAAAGGTGAAATATTATTTTTTTTAAAAAAAACTTATATTTCTAAAAAATAAAATAAAAGTTGTGAAAATATAATATAGAATTAAGAGTTTAATCATTAAAAGAAAATGTTGAAATGAAGTCCAAATCATGGCTGTGGGCTGCCAAATAAGTGTATAAGTTGGAAGGGTTAATGAAAATACTGTGCAAAACTCATCGATAGTTTTTGGAAAGAATATTTAGTCATAAATGCTGAGTAAATTAATATACATATGTCATTTATTTAGCAGATAAATTAAAAAAATTATTCCAATTAAGCTCTCATCAATAAGGATTAATTAGCTTAGTAAGTTAGCCATCCTAATTCCAGATGATTCAAAAAAAGCCACTTACTTTATCTGGAAGTATGACAAATTTATAAATCACATGCTTTCTAAATTCACATTATGAGTCTTAACCCCGTGCTTATATATTTGTGTCATGGTGGTCATTAAATTTGAGTACAAACTTGCAAAAGAGTGATTATAATTTAATTTATTAAGCTGTAATAATTACAAGGTTGCTAATTTTGGAGGAACCATTTGCTGTTTCTATTGCTTCATTTTTCCCAAACTATTTTGAAATTATCCATAACATTAGTTCACTGGTACACTTTTTTGCATTAAAATTTAAGTACAACTATGAGTTTAAAAAAATCTGAAGTTGTCAATATCATATAGACTTCATATAAATATTATATAGATTTGAATCTCAAAATAAGTCAACAATGCCTTGATTGGTTATATCATAATACAAAGAAGCTAACAGAATCATTGATTGGTAGATTTGGCCTAAGGCATTTAAGAGCATGCTTATTGTTTTAGTGTTATTAAAATAACAGATAATTCAACCGATGACGTATTACCCTGAAGGCATATCAGTCTAATCTTGCAATTTTTAAGATAACGTCTCCAAGTGATCTGCGGACACATGTAATCGCTAAAATGTGTCCGCAGATCACGTGAACATGGTACATTAAAAATCGCAAGATTAGACTGATATACCTTCAGGGTAATATGTCATCAGTTGAATTATCCAGGTCACATGCTAAAAAATATTCAAAAATGAAAAATATCTGACGCAGATCAAGCAAATACTAAAAAAAAATACAAAAAAAAAAATAAAAAAAATGTACATGCATGTGTCAAAATATTATTCTCAATTTTAAAATACAGCAGCGTGTAGTGCTGGAATTGGCAGCGGGGCCTCCGTATGTTTTTGTCGAGCCGCAGGCTCAGCGTACCCATATATCAGACATTGTATTACTCTCATAGCTGTAATTTTTATAATTGCCAATGACGAAAAAAAAATTTATTCTCAATTTTAAAATACAGCAGCGTGTAGCGCTGGAATTGGCGGGGGGCCTCCGGATGTTTTTGTCGAGCCACAGGCTCGGCATACACTTATATAAGACATTGTATTACTCTCATAGCTGTATGATATAATTTAGAAATTAAAAATAAAATTAAAACATAATTCAATGTAAGTTTGAGAATTGTAGAAATATTAACAAATATTTTTTGTAAATAAGTTTGAGAATTGTAGAAATATTAACAAAAACTTTTTGTAAATTTTAAATAAACACCTAAATAAAAAAGACGCAATCTAATGCAAATCTGGTATTAATGGCGTCCAGAAAATGCCGCACTTTTACACACATTTGGTAATTTTAAAAACGTATTGCATATTGCAAAATTGATTTAAAAAATTATTTCAGATTATTTACACATTAAAAACGTAATGTAGAAATATTAACAAAAAGTTTTTGTAAATTTAAAATAAACAAATAAAACACTTTACCCGAATTAATGCGAATCTGGCATTAATGGCGTCCTTGTTATCACATGCATTTGGTAATGTATATTCCAAATTTGTTTTAAAAAATTATTGAAAATTATTTACACATTAAATGTAATTCAATGTAAGTTTCAGAATTGTAGAAATATTAACTAAAAATTTTTGTAAATTTAAAATAAACAGATAAATAAAAAACACTTTACCAGAGAATAAATTATTTACACATTAAACGTAATTCAATGTAAGTTTCAGAATTGTAGAAATATTAACAAAAACTTTTTGTAAATTTAAAATAAACAGATAAATAAAAAACACTTTACCGGAATAAATTATTTACACATTAAACGTAATTCAATGTAAGTTTGAGAATTGTAGAAATATTAACAAAAAATTTTTGTAAATTTAAAATAAACAGATAAATAAAACACTTTACCCAAATTTACAGTTCAAAAAAGTAACTGTGATGCCGTGAATAGCAAAATCGCAATAGACAGAAAAATCAAAAAATTTCCCAAACCTCTCTCCGAATTTTAAATCTCGTGGGTGAAAAAAAAAAAAATTGACTCTCTGATGGATTAATCACGCCAGTCACTTTGTTGCCATGACAACATTGTCATGCAAAAAACGTCGATGTCTACCGGAAGGGAAATCGGTAAGTCAAAAATGTCATCGGTTGAATTATCCATAAGTACCGAATCATTGATTGGTAGATTTGGCCTAAGGCATTTAAGAGCATGCTTATTGTTTTAGTGTTATTAAAATAATCAATTCATTTTTAGTAATGGAACCTATTTATTTATACAAAATATTTTTTTCAACTGAAAAACTACATGGTTACAACTAGATTTTATTTGTTTTGAGAAGATTTCTAAAAATGTAATTACAATAAAGCAGCTCTTTTATTGGTTAACACAAATTGCTTTTATAAATGCCAATGAAGATATTTTTTGTGAAATATTTAATAATAATAATAACATAAAGAATATTAACACATACTTTTATTTTTTTACAATATCTCAACTAAAATTCATTTCTATTTTAAAAATGGAATTCAAATAAAAAATATTTCTTTCAATAATTTTTATGATTAAACAATATGATCCAATAAGAAAAGAGGAAATGTGACCAACATTGTTACTAGGATTGTTTAAATAAGAGTTGGAGGAGTTGAAACTTAAACCAATTAAACAGTGATGTTTTATTACGGATCTGTTGTTTTCTCAGAATAGTTTATTGATGCTAGAACAATATTTTTTCTGCACTTGATTGGTATGTGTGTGTAATTATTTTCATCAATGCATCTTTCATCTTAATTCCACTACATTGCAATCATTCACTATCACACACATTTTACTTACCATCTTACTATTCATGTATGAATAATTCTATCTTTACATCTGGAAGCAGAGATTTTTCATAAAATGAATGCAAAATGAAAGAAAAAGATCTGAGTTTCTGCCTTGATGAATAGTTGTGTTATCATAAAATTGGGAAGATGGATGCACAAAAAAGGCATCTGGCTTCATTTCCCAAGAGTTCATAAGAAGTTTGAGTGCTCTGGAAAACACCACAACTGATCCTGGGACTTCCTAATCCTAAGTCTGTCTCTCTACAGAGGCAAACTATGCAGGGAAGAGGTGAAATAAAAACAAAAATGTTACAATATTATATATAGTTAGTATAAAGACTAAGTTGGGATTATAAAATGAAATTTAATATTTCTACCCAATATTATTTTACAAAATCCTTCCACTGTAAAACAGTCATATCAAATTGGTAAACATTTTTATGCTGTTATTTTAAATAAATAAATCTTTATTACTCATTAACTATTTACATTTCTGATAATATTCATTAAAATCATAACATTATGAAATAAAAATCATCTTAAAAATAATATGACAATTTTGCAAATAAGCAAAAAAAGTAATAAATTGAAATACATATGAGAAATACCTAAAAGTTACTAGAATCATTCTCTGGTTTCCAGCTTATTGTAGCATATGCTTCTGCTGTTACATACATTTTTCAGAAACCCTTCAGCATTAATATATGAAGTGACATCATCATGTGAAATCATGGTGTCATGTAGGATTTGAACAATGTGAAATTTGGTTTTTGCTTACAGAAAAAAGCAGTGAAAACAATTGTTATGCTTGGAACGGATTACAAAAAGTTGATCTCTGTAAAACACAAGTTTACAAATAGTTTAATTGACATATTAAATTTTACCACATCCCTAAAAAGCATGGCGAATGAATTCCCAAGTCAAAACAATACTGATTTTTATATGCAAATGACATTTTCCTCTCAGATTTAATTCATAATGGTCAGCTATTTTATCTGCAAATTCTTACCCATTTACATGATGCAATAAAAATGTAAACACCCCATTTTATGGCATAGAAAAGAGTGTAAAGTTCATCCTGACAAAGTGTTGTCTCTCAAAGCCTTGAGATAAAACACTTTTTAATTAAATTCAGCATGACCCAGCTTATCTATCAACCATATTTACTGAATATCACTTCATTGATTTTTTAAAAATCTTTTGTTGTTGCAAACTTAGAAGTGGTGAAGAAATGCCACAGGTTTTAAAAGGCATCATTTTGCAAATGTATCCAAACTACTTTGAAAAAAGAAAAACACATGTAGACTGGTATATTGCATCAAATGGACATAGTTTGAAATAGATTAAATTTATAACATTTAAAAAGAAATAAATAATGTTTTATTATAAAATTCCGATTACTTTTGGGTATCCCCTCATAATTAGAACACCAGGCTTTGTTTTAGCCTTCAGTATAAAAAATGTTTTAATGAAATATAAATAAGTATGTATCAATTTGTTATTGATAAGACATATTTCAGCCATCATCTATGAATATAATCTTTGAAGTTTAAAATTTTAATTAAAATTACAAAATAAAAATGACAAAAAATAACAACGACAGTGTTCATGTTTAAATAAAGTCTGAATGCAAGGATCAATACCTTAGCAAAATGTTTCATTTAATTTTACAAAATAAAAAATAACCAACAGACAAACTATTTATGAACTTATATTTTTCAATGTCAAGATTTTAATGCAAAGCAAAGCTCACATAAGTGAATGAATAGCTCTGAAAGCAATAAAATATAATTTTTGATTTCACTTTACTGCTCACTGAGCAATTCTATTTTAAACTAATATCCTATATATTTTGGTTCAAGTTTAGCCATCAAATGAACTTATAGCTGTCACATGAATGCTACAAATGGTTGCAATTGAGCTGCTCCAAATCCACTCTGAAAGCAGTTGCAATACCAAAAAGCCATATGAAGGGATTTGGTGCTCAAAGCAGAAGAATTAAAAAAAGTGTGCAAGTTATTTGACATAATTTATCTTTACATATAGTGATTAACATGACATTAATGTGTGTGGTGAGATGATCAATTCTGAGGATGAAGAAAAGTTTGTTCTACTGAAACATCAAAGTTTCCTCATGAATCTAATTGCTCTTAAGAAGTTTAGTTTATTGCTGATGTAGTAACAACATTTACTACTACCATAAATATTAGAGTTTTATATAAACAGGATGCATTATGAAGCTTGTTTTAAATTTAATATTTAACTATAGTAATTAGAACTTTTCTTCAATTAGCAAATGAATATATAAATTCTATGGGTTTAATATAATATAACTGTCAACATAATTATTTATATAATTAAGATACAATGTGGCAGTTGTAGGATGGCAGGCTCCGAAAGTCAAGATTCTATGATACTTAGCCCAGCTTTGTCACTTCTGATAATCAAACTTCTTATAAACTCCTGAACAATAAACCATTCATTATTTTTTTGAGTTCCCAGCATGCTCTACTGCAGTTGTTAAATGGCAGCCGCTCTATCACTTCTGATGTTTGAACTTCTTATGAGCTCCTAAATAGTAAACTATTCAATTACTAAATTATTTCTGGGTTCCCAGCATGCTTTGCTGCAGTGGTAAATGGAAGACCCTGGAATTCAAAGTCCGTGGATTACAGCCCAAATCTGTCATTGATGATGCTTGAACATTTTATGAACTCCTGAATAATAAACCATTCAATTACTATATTCTTTCTGACTTCCCAGCATGCTTTACTGCAATGGGAGAATGACAGACTTTAAAACTGAAAATCCACAGATTGAAACCCTGTCACTTCTGATCTTTGCACTTCTTATGAACTCCTGAATAATCAACCATTCAATTACTACATTATTTCTGAGTTCCCAGCATGCTTTGCTACAACGGAAGCTGCAGCATATTCTGAAGCTCAATAATCATGGAATGCAGTTCAGATCTAGTATTTTTGATGCTTGTTTTTAAGAATGTTTCTATATAATAAATCAATATCCGGCAATAGTATATTTGATTCCTTACCACTATCAATCCTGTCTTATCATAACCTATATAAACATAGACCCAGAAAATATGGATAAATATTTTATTAGGAATTTATACACAATATACATTTACATAAACATGTGATATACAATTATAACATTATCTACATATAACCTAATTGTTATACAACTATCAAAGCAAGGAACTTCAGATGTTCTCCTAGATGTCCCTAACCCTTCCAACTATATCATGGCAGTTCATGATTAGTTATCATGATATTTCTAACTGTATCATGGCAGCTTAACCTCATGCCAAGTTTAGTATCTAGCTGCTTTTAGTTTGACTATGATTGTGCTTCACTGCTTTTATAATCAAAGTGTGATCAATTGGTTGCCTGGCCATATCCCCACAAGGATTGCCAATTAATAGCCAGGTAATGTGAGGAATTAGCTTCACTGAGCATCTTTGCCTATTGAAGTTTCTACCATTGGTTACATGTTATCTATATTTATATATTCAGTGATTTGCAGTGATGAATGTTAAATTCGATCAAGATAAGATTGCAATTTGGACAAGCCTATTGCTTGAAGCTAAATCGAGTCATAACATTTATTTTTATAGATTTTTACAAAAGAACATCATTAAAAAGTAAAAAAAAATAAAAATTCATTTGTGTTTAAAAAAGCAATGTCATGCTATATATGACTTACTTTATTTATTACTATAAATTTATATAATTTATTTAACACACTCAAAGGTTGTTTTACAATAGCGTGTTGAAACCGTCGGAGGGCGGGCTTTGTTTGTAAACAAAGATAAATATAATGTTTACGGGGCCGCCGCTGGGTTTGTTTATTATCACATTTCAAAGTAAAGTAATATCAAATAAATTTTGGAATATGCAACAACAACAACAAAAAAAAAAAAAAATATGCAGAAATCAAAAAATTGAATTTAAAAAAGTACTTAATTTTTTTTTTTTTTGTTATTCTTTTAATTACTTATATTTTGGGGGGAGGGACAGAATTCTTTTTTTTTGTATGTATGTTTTTGATTTTGTTGATCACATTTAAGCAAAACTACTATCTATCAAATAACAATTTTTGGAATGAAAAACAAACAAACAAACAAAAAAATGGGTATATCAATCGAAATGAATTTTAAAAAGTAGTTACTTTTTATTCTTTCTCATTACTTACATTTTTTTTTAATGGAGACAGTCGGGTATTCTACGACAAAATCAGCTTCTTTTCTTTTTTATATTTTTGTTGTTTTATAATAAATTACAAATACCAAATCGATTTCCATTTAACGGTACCAAACATTTACAACCGAAAGGTCCAACTTTGGGAAAGGTGGTGGGGGTGAGTGGTTACAATTCCTAAGTGAATGTAACGCTCCGACTTGAAGGTTGACCAATTTTTTACCGTAATTACCAAAACCCCACATAAATATATTTACAGCAATTAAAAGCAACTTTTAGGGCTGTTCAGGAACAGCACACATGCAGCTTCAAAGCTCTTTTGTTTGATAACCCGTTTCCAGCAGCAGCAGTCAGAGAATCTTTGACATTCGCAGCAAGTTTTCTGATTTCAGCCATTCGATGAACCTCGCTGTTGTTCTTGCAGAAGCGGAACTTAGAGCGTGATTTGATTCGAATCACGCTGAAATCCTACACTTGCCGAATTTTTTGAGCAGGAAATAGGGGCTAGGGAAACATGAGACTCTGCTGATAATTGTTAGTAGACATTCCTAAAAGATGGCAGTTAGAGGGGGAGGTGGTCTTAATAAATATTAAAATAGTTTTGACAATCGAAATTCCAGACACCCTCACCCGATACTGTAGCCAAAAGTGAAATGTGATCACACATCGAAAATGCTTAGCACAAATCTGAGCTGTAAGCTGACACGATAGCTTCTGCGGCAGATTCAATGTCATGTTTCTGTGCATTAGCATAGAAATAGACACAAGCAGCAACCCCGTACCAAACGGACTATTTCTAGGCTTACGTATTAGAAATAGAACACTTGTTAGTGGTGGTAGGCCACCTAAACGGCATATTTCTGTGTACTATCACAGAAATAACACCCTCCTGTGGTTTCAACACGCTATTGTAAAACAACCCACTCAAAAAATAAAGTTGTTCTATAGTTTGAAAAATCATGTGAATAGTACCTTTGTTTTAATAGGAATGAGATGGGATTGAGGGATCTTTAGCTCTTGAATTCCTTTCACCATTACTGAACTAAACCAATGACTATTTAATTATATGCGTATGTTTCAAATATATATATATTACTAATCATATATCAGATTAGATACACCTTTTCTTAACGAAGTTTTCCATTTGCAGTCAATTAACTTGTGACGTTAAATACATTCTTTGTATTAATCGTAGAATTAAAAATATATACACTATATAAATTATAAAAATATATACAATAGCATTTGTAATGTTAGAAGTTAATTTTGTACAAATGGAGAACTGGGTAAAAAGTATTGATTTATCTAAATTTGATATTATATACACTTTATAGAATGTATATTAAAAATATAGAATTAATTTATTGAAGCAGAAAATATAAAAAAAATAAATCTTTCTTATCTATATAGCCCCAGCTTTAATATTTGACTAACTACATTCTGGAGTTACTTAACCATTCTTGAAAGTAACTAATTTTACAAAATAAGCTATGGAAATTATTAATAATCGAATTTTTATTGTTAGAGAACTTTATCGCATCCAGGGGACAGTTATTAAAATTTATATCTCAATAAGTATTGTATATGTTCTGCAAGTTTTAGTGCAGTGGTAAAATGACAGTCCCTGGAGTGATGGTGACTTCTAGTACTCGAATGTTTTATGACCCCTCCCCTACAGCAATAAATAAATTTAGCATATGGATTTTTTTTTTAAAAAAATTAAAATCAGTATGACTATTTAAAAAAATTAGATTGGCTTTATTGCTCACGAGTTCATAAGAAGCTCGACCATCGGAAATGCCAGTACCATAATCGATCCTAAAACCCCATGTTCCAGAGTCTGACTCTACCACAGCATTAGAGCGCGCAGACTAGCTTAACTTTTAATGAAATATCATAAAAAATCGATAAAGATTCCAATCAGAAAATAAATTCGCTAATAAATATCAAGCCCCTTTAACTCTGCCACAGTAGATATAAATTAGCCAGTCTCTAACTTATGGATTGTGTTCGTCTACATTCCAATTATGAAGCACAAAAGTATAACGACTGCGAATTGTCTTGAATCTGTTGAGACTCCAGTCGCGTCTAGGAAGATCAAATCTAGCTAGTTTTATGAATTATTTATGTTTATTATTATTTTATTTTATCAATTAATGGAAGTTTAACGTCAAATATTAATAATAAATAAACCATGATTTAACATAGGTGAAATATTGTTAAAATGTTTTTCATGAAATAAATTTACACTTTATAAAATAAAATATATACTGACGGTATTTTGATCTTTCTTTCTGATAAACGAGTGTATTTCTAAGTTATATATATATATGATTGCATTCAATTGCAATACTCTGGGAAAACAAAAGACGTTATTTATTTTTCTTATAATGAAATGAAAATTTATTACTTTAAAACTTTAATTTTAAAAACTATTAATTTTGCAAATTGTTTTTCCTTTTACTTAATTGTAAGAAAACATTCAGTGTTTAACGCATGATCTAACCAGTATTAATTTTTATAATACTGATTAAAGATATTAAGCCTAGAAAAAAAAAAAAAAACACATAAAAGCGCTACGTTTGATTGTGTAATAGTTAATAAATTGCACTAATAAAACAAATAACAAATATTTAAAGTTTAATCAACAAGAAATACACAGAAAAAAAATTATATTTAAAAAATGCTTAAAAACAATTTGAACGCAATTCCACATATGTAAAATACGTGTCAGTAAACGTAAATATGATATATGTAAAAATTATATATGTATATGAAATTCAAACGGAAGTGAACTAACATCTCCCTTCCTGCAAGCTATAAAGAAACAACACTCATGCATCACTAAACGATAAAAGTATATATCATTTAAACTTTTCATCTTCATAAGCTTTCCTTTGCTGATATTTCTGGAAAAAGAGTGGAAATTATTTATTAACCTGATTTAAATAAAGCATAAATCACTTTGAATTACAATTTTGCAAGTAGAGAATAAAAGCAGGGCTCCATTTTTCCCCCCCTTTTTTTTCCCTTTATCCCCCAAAAAATCTTTCCCTCTTTTTCAAAACCCATACCCCAACCGAATAGTAATAACCTCTATATATAAATTTAACTTGTCAGTTTTTAAATAACTCGTGAATTGAAAGGAAAGTCTTTGGTTACAGATGGTGCTGGTTGGTATTCACTTTTCTTTGCATGTTTAAGGTTATCTGCAGTGACATTTCAGAAGCATATTTTTTTAATGGCAAAACTGTGATCTAACAAATTCTCTTTTATTGATTTAAAAATAAGTTTGCAGAGCTCAATATATTTCTATAATAAGTGACTTCAACATAATTTAGATCAGCCCTTAAGTGCTTGATTATTTAAATTCTTGGTTCTCTAGTTTTGATATTATTTGTGAGATTACTTTTAGAAATTTTTTTGAATAGCAAAAGTGTTGATGAATTTTATATGTTTATTAAAGATTTGTGATTATTTTTACTCAATAATTGTATAATAAATTATTAAAAAACAAAATTATACATGATTATATTTTTATTTTATATGTATATGTTTTATTTTTAAAAATATATCTAAATGATATTTACTTCTTTTTCTTTTACTTACTGTACCATTCCAACTGCAAAATAAAATGACATTATGATTTTGGCAATGTTCTGCTGAAAACATGCTTAGTAAAATATAAATTTTAAATTTAAATTATGTTATCATTACATAAACTTGTTTATAATAACTTTATAATGATTGGAATAGAAATTAACAAATTAAGCATAACATTAATAAAGAAAACTACATCTGCTACAAGTGATAGGAATTTTTGATATATTTTAAAAATTATAAATATAATTTTAAATTTTTAAACAAAATTTTATAGTTTTATGAGAAGTTTAATTTTCTGAAGTTATTGATCTGGTTGGCATTCGTTCACAATGTCCAAAGAAATAAAACTCCATGATTCTCATTTCATATTCATTTTATTATTAGTTTTTCATTATTTGAAAAATTCAAATATGATTTTTAGGATGTTTTTCATTTGTAAATTTATATTTCTAACAAGTCAAGACCAAATTGAATTTTAATATAGAATAAATGTCTAATGCTAACATCAAAGGTTGAAGAGTGACAAAGTTATTAGTAGTCAGAGTTATGGGGAAATGTTATCCTGTTTAAGGATTAGATGTAAGTAGTAAATAATCATTATGAATTTCAAATGGAAGTAAGCTATCTATCACCTAAATTATGAATAAATTAATACTTCTACACCAACAAATAACCTGATCTTAATGTTTTGGACATTTTAAAGTTTATTTCAAAATGATAATTGTATGACTTATGGATGGAGAGTAGGATCTTCAAGCAATAAAGATTTACAACTCATAAACACATGTATATTTATGTATTGGACTCATAAACTTTTTAAAAAGCATGATAATTAGTTATTAAATAATTGTTTTAAATAATATTTTTTAGTTTCGTGACAGCTTAATGTTCTTGGATTTTTTTAATGATTCTAATAAAACTATTTACATATATTAGAGTAAACCTAGTAATTGTTTAAAGTGTTTTATAATAAGCTGCTTTATTTATTTATTTATTTATTTATTTATCTTATGTTCACAGTAATAATTTATAGAGTTAGATTTGTGCAAAACAGTTGTATGGAATAAGGAATTATATCTAGTGTTATGGGCAACCAGATGATGATGATCATGATTGGCACAAAAGAAATATTTTTTAAAAGTCCATGCACTACATTTCATGTTATTTATTATTTCTTTAGAAATTTACTTTATAATTGGCCAGTACATTAATGGTACTATGTGACCAGAGCATTGGTGATGGGCAGGATGTTTTTAGTATCTCAACATTACTTAACTTATTGTTGTATTTTGATGGAGTAGCATCTAAGTATGTGCATCCAGATAATTATTGTTTATATTCCTGCCCCAGGTTTGGCAATGGCTAAATTAGCCTAGTCTGTAGTGGACCACTTTCAAATATAGTAACAAGATTTGACTGCTGGTTTATTTTAATTCTTCATCATTCATGATGATGAATAATTACTTACGTGTAATTCTGGTGCACTTATGGGTAGTTCTATACTGATCTCTCATGCTCATGCCTTTTATATTTAATTTTATATATTTATTTGGGAATAATGATGGTTTCCCATCTCATCATAATTAAGCCCTAATGTGACATACAGTTACAAATGACTGCCTAATTGTGGAATGTTGTAACCTCAGAATCTCTCTTATTAACCCCTATTTTCCATATTGTTACAATTAGCATAAAAATGTAGAAATCATGTAGTTCTGTAACTAAGCAACAACTTTTAAATATGCATCACTAAGAATATATATTTATGATAAACTTCCCATGGTTTAATGATCATTTTCATGCTAACCCATTCAAAATTATTTAATAAACTTGCACATAACAACCTCTAGTCAGCCATTGTTTATTTTAATGATTGTTAAAAAAATAATAGAATTTAGATTTGCACTGTCATCTAAAACTGTTAATTTGTAAAATTGAAACTTTGCTAAGATCATTTGCGAAGATCAGCCCTTCAAAATATCAACTAATGATCCCCATAAAAATACCATCAAAAAGCTAATTTACTTTGTCTGCCTAGTGGATTAATCAGGGAGATCTTTATTTGCAAGTTCTTTAAATGATTTTAGAATGTGCTACTTATAAAAGATTACGATAGTGTTTACATTCAAAGTTCATTTCTTGAAAATACTATTGAATATATTTAGAATTTGTTATGTATATAGACAATAAGATTCAATGATGATAGACACACTTGTTTTGCATTAAATATGTATCATGTCAAAAATTATCATGGAAGTCCACTGTACAAATCTTCATCTCATCGAACAATGGTATATTGTTATCTAAAGTAATGAGCTAGAAATGGTTTGAACTTTTATGCTGGGAGATGTTTTATAATCTTTCACTTTCTTATATCTTTTAATTAACCTACTACTTAAGTGGTAAAATTCACATTACTCTGAATAGAAGATCATCCCCCTTCATTTATTCCCAGTCCTTCAGTTCCACAAAAATTTCCACTTAATATCTTGTTAATTATGATGTATATTAATCCCATCATAAATAAAATACAGCTAAAAATTCTAGACATACAAATTCCACAAACTCAACTATCTATATTATGCCTAGCTTATATGGAGACATAACCATCTTTCTTGCATCTAAAAAACAACTTCCTATCTTACAAAAATTCCTTAATGATTATGCTAATGACTTTAATCTCAAATTTAATGTTAATAAAACTTTTACTTGGTTTTTCTGTATAGGTAAACAACACACAAATCTTCCAAGGTAAACCTACTGTTTGCTTGGCTTTCCTTTCTATTTAGAAACTATTAGTATGAGACAAAAGAATCAGAAGAAGCTAAGAGACAATGCTTAATGGATAACCTCCTCCCTATCCCAAATATGTCTCTCAATATACTCAAAAGGGTGTTTCTTCAAACAGTTAGTAATTACAAAAATATCTTACTTTTTACCAATTATTAATTTCACTAAAGCATTTATTTCATCAATCTCTTCACTGTGCAACAATGTTATGGTGCATAAAAATGGTCTCAATTTCTACAAGACCACTAAGTCTCCCCATAACCCAGAATGAGCTAGGTTTTTATTTCATCCAAGTATTTTATATTCAAAAAATCATAAATCTGCTAGCAGCCATTATGCAATGCTTTCCAGACCTAGAATGCACCTTACATACAACATTAGAGAACACCTCCTATATATGGATTTCTACCATTTCTCATAAGCCAATTTCAAGAGATAAACTTTATACTATAAAATTAGCAAAGTATGTCCAGTGCACTTTCAATTATTTAATCATAATAGTCATAATCAATATAATATTAATATCATCTATATTCTTTATTACTTTTTACAATGCTTTTTTACAACCCACTGTTAACAGTTTCGATTGCCCCAGCAATCTTCTTCAGAACTATAACAAACACAATACAAATATATGAATACAAATATACATGAACGTATAATTTTACATTATATTAATGACAGTGAAAATAAAATTGTAGTCTTTATTAATGAACAAAACATAATGGAGAATTTGCATATTTGAATGGCAAATAACATTTATATTGGCCTTTTTTTTTAAAGCGGCATGCAGGAATATTTTGTGTTAATTGCGTGTTTATCTGTGGCAATGTGCCAAGTCTCTTTCACCTTTCGCTTGTCATCGTTATGTTTAGAGAAGACAACACTGGCAGGTCCTAATACCATTTATTTTCATTTTACCCACTTACTTCAATCTATGTTTGGAGTAGAATTTACTATTTAAAAAATAAATATATTGACTTCAGTGAGTGTTTTTATTAATAATAAAAAATAAAAGCAAAAAAAAAATATTTATACATATATTAAACAACCTCCATACTTTCCCATTCTTTTTAAATTCATATAAAAAAATAAAGATACAATAAAAGACAAATGACTCTGGAAGTTGTTTAATATATCTATAAAGATATTGCACGTGAGAAAGAGAAAGATGAATAACTCCATATGTGTGTATGATTAAAATTAAAAAATCAGATATCTTAATTTTTAACTGAGGTTTAAAGTTTATATCTGTGCTAGAGATAATATCTAGTTTAGAAAATGATTAGTAATAATCATTATTGTATTTATCTGAGGTGGATGGTGTCAAAGTTGTGAGTGGAGTGAGTTTGACAATGGTAAATAAAAATGTAACAAAAATATTTATTATAATTTTTCATCACATCTTCATCCTTCATGCATTGATTGTTTATATTCATGCAATAGCACTTAACACATTTTTCCTTATTAATCTTATACCAACACAGTAAATTTTATTTATTTATCTAAGAAAATAACATTAAGGAATAAATAAAAATTACTGCATTGAAAAAATGAATAAACAAAAGTGTAAAGTATTATTATATAAAACAATTTTCAATAAGAAGGCTTATAAGCAGATTAAATTATCTCAAAAATAAAAAATAAAGACATAGACTCGAAAAAAAAGGACAGGATGATTTTAGAAGAATGAAACCATAAAATATGTGAAAAAAATTCTATACAGTAATAACCAATATGAAAACAAAATAATAAGTTAAAATGTTTCATATTCTACATAAAGATTATTATCAGATCAATAAAAGATTTTTCTGAAAATATTGAACTTATAGGTAAAGATAGTAATAGTTTTTGATATTTAATAAAGGTAAATAATATACAGATTTATTATTATGTCTACTACCTTCAATATTCCTCTTGATGTATTTTCTAGTTTATTTTTTATATTGCTATGTCCCCATGTTATTATTATCTCAATACCAGTCAGGAGTGCATTGGTAGCTTTAAATAAATTCAATAACAATTTAAAGTAACAAACACATTTATTTAATATTAAATATTTAAATACAACTATGATTAATATACTTCGAGCTTAGAGGTAATATAGGGGATTTGAACACAGACTTTCAAACTCTTTCAACTATCCACTCTATCTCACACAACTGATACTCATAACCATACATGTGTGAAAAAGATAAATGATCTCTAATATATGTATTTTGTGCTGAACCAACACTCGTCAGTTTGTCCAGGTATCATCTCCTACACATATATATATCAGTGCTTAGTTTATATTAAGATAGCAGATCTTCAAACTTTATGGCTTCAATCTACTCCACTCTCCAATTCTTCAGCCTTCCATACCATTAAAAATCTGATGATGAAATTCCAAAATCCCTTGTTAATGTCAATATTATTGTTATGCACATGTTAACTTTTAAGTCAATCTGACTCCAATCCCTCTTCTGTATATTTAAATGGACAAAGTCCTATAAATGAGATGCCAGATTGACTTAAAAGTCAACATTGGCATTACAATAATATTGACATTAACAAGGGATTTGGGTCTTCCTCGATGACAGAAAAGTTGAAAGATGGAGTAGATTGAAGGGTGTCTACTAAAGTGTGAAGATTTGTTATCTTAATATAAACCAAGAGCTGATTATACATGTATGTGGGAGATGATGATCTGGACCAACTGATGAGTGCTGGTTCAACATGCAATACATATATTGGAGATTATTTATCTTTTTCATGTGTGAGTAGTCATTTGTATCAGTTTTATGAGATAGAGTGAATAGCTGAAGGGAACTTGAAAGTCTGTGTTTGGATCCCCTATATTAATATTAAATAATACAATGAAAAAGAAATATAAATAGTAAATACCATTTAGAAATAAAATTCTACTTATGTCTTAACTTCTACACACACATATAATACATAATTATAATCCATTGCTTTATGTTTTAAAGGAAGGAAATTCTACACACACTAACTCTGTTCTGACTGCAATATATATACACACATTATTTACAATGAACTTAAACTGTATCAACAATTATAACAACAGTATGCAGACAATTCATTGCTAATGAAATATGCAAAACATACATTCAATTACTATGCTTTTTACACATACTGTATGTCTTAAAAAGTTTTTTTCATAAGAGTTCATTTTTGCATAATTATTTTTCATTAGCATAATTGCTTTGCAATCATACATTTAAAGGTATTATTGACATATGTGGATTTTCTACAGTAATATAATAATAGGGAAATATTTTATTCATATACTGACTGCACTTATTTACCTAATTAAATAATAAACTTTATTTGCATTGTGTATCTAAGAAATATGTGCATAGACAGACTTATTGACAAAGTTTCAGGCCAATATTAATCATTATCCAGTGCCTTTGAAGTGATGTTAAATTCACAGTCATAGCTGCACTATGACTATGCAAATATCACTGCCACATTATGACTATTTAAATATGACTAATATGATTTACATAACACTAAAGATTGAATATCAATGAGAAGTATAATGGTAATATTACCACCTTAAATTCAGAGAAAATTTAGAACAGATTAGATATACCTTTAATGCAATTTTTAGTGCTGTTTTGGATGTAATGGTTGCCTTTGATAAAAGAATTCAGTCCCGAAAATACATTGTTAAAATTATATTTTAAAGGAAAATATGCATGGTATTAATACTGCCTTTAATTTATTACATTTTAGTGATGAAGTTCTCATAATTATTGACAAATACTTAGACTGCACTATGGCAGGACACAGTTTTTAGTGCTTTTTTTGGATATAATGGTCACCTTTGATAAAGGAATTCAGTCCTGAAAATACATTGTTAAATTTAATATTTTAAAAAAAAATACCCATGGTATTAGTATTGCCTTTAATTTATTACATTTTAGTGACGAAGTTCTCCTAGTTATTGACAAGTACTTAATAAAACCAATAAGACAGTTGAAGGGTAGCTCATTCATATTTGAATACTCAAGGAGTATGTTGAGAAGAACAATTCCATTTAATTGAACAATCTATTTTTTTTCCTTTAATCTTTTGACAATTAATTCAGGAACTTTATATTATTCATCACTACTACTGCATTAAACTTTCCAATGCACTTTTCATTTATAACGTTGACAACAAAAAGTTATTGCTTTGTTATAGTACTCTATTAATTTGTTATTCCACCTGATTTTGAGCAAAACATTTAACCTTTATTCCATCGCAACAAGGTTAACGTATTTCTGATAGTTATATATTCATTTGTAAAATAATTACTTTGAATAAGAATGAAAATATTTTAATCTAAAAAGTGAAGTATTTTATTTATTAATGAAAATAGCATTAAGTTATTCCTATATAGCCCCATGGAGCTTCAATGCACCGAAAAAATGATAGATTTAATTTTAAGAGCTAAAAACGAAAGTTCCTGGATTGAAAAGATTGATCTATTACTTCCGGTATTCGAACATCGTATGAACTTTAGAACAAATAGTCGTTTTATTATTATTTTAATCAATGAAACACACAGGCTCATTATATACCTATGTCTATATATGTAATATATAGGGTATATGAGCACAGACTTTCACATGACCCACCACTCTCCACACTATCTCATAACACTAATACACTTGAACACATATATGTTGAAAAGATAAATAATCACTAATATACGTATTTCATGCTAAACCAGCAATCATCATCTCGGCCTCAGGGTGGCGTTCGAGCATTCCATCATCAGATTTTCAATTGTATGGACGGTTGAAGATTTGGAGTGTGGAGTAGTTTGAAGCCTGTCCATTAAAGTATGAGGTTTGGCTATCTTAATATATATCTGATCACTTATAGCATATATGTGTACAGATGGTAATCTGGACCAACTGATGATTGCTGGTTTAGCATGAAATATGGATATTGGTGATTATTTATCTTTTCAACATATATGTGTTCAAGTGTATCAGTGTTATGAGATAGTGTGGAGAGTGGTGGATCATGTGAAAGTCTGTGCTCACACACCCTATATATTATTTTAATCGTATATGTAACCCTGCGCGGCACAGTCGGTAAAGCGTCTGAAGTTGATAGGATCGATTCTGGCGCTCGAATTTCTTATGAACTTCATAGCATTAAAACTATATGCCTTTCTTTTTTTATTGTATATTTTATTCGAACACAAACAAATATTACAGATTGGCATATTTCAGCTGATAATACCATAATTGTTTTGACACTCGATAACAAAAAACAAAACGCAAACACAAACAATAGCTACGTTTTTTCCGTTATATTTTGTACATAACTACTGCATTGTTTTTAAAAATCTTGACTTAAAAATTGTTTTCCTCATTCTTTTCATTCTCGCTTTTATTTTTATTTCTTAATTCTTTTACAGTTAGAAATTATGAATTATAAATTATTTCATTGTTATAATATTAAAAAATATCAAAGTAATATTGTTTTGTTTCACGCACATATTTCTACTCTCAGCATTTTTTTTTTTTAATGCTATTACTATTTAATTAAAAATAATAGAAAGAGCTACTTTTTAATTTTTAAAGAATACATAGTAATAAATATGAAACAAATTTCTATAGAAATTTCACATTTCATTTAATGATAAGTGAAACTTTTATATACGACTGAACTAGTTTTAGTAGTACAATTGTAATTTTATTTACAATAATTGCTTGTTATAATTGTATTATTTTTAATTAATAACTAAAAAATATTTTTCTATTACAAAATAGAACAAAAATATATTATAATAAAGTAAAAAGAACAACAAAATTGCTTTTAGGCTTTGAAAATCACAAAAATAAATTCTGAGAACTGCCTATTACTGCTATCAGCTTACTGAATAAATAGCTTACTTCGATTAATTTTATACTGAGACAATACAACATAAAAAGAAAAAAAGGGATACAATTTTTTTAATGATCCATTAAAATGATATGAATATGTAAAGTTTTGTAAAATGGTAGAAAAAGAGTTGATAACGATATAAGAAAATATAATTGTGAACTGTCAAGGAAAGCTATAAGAGAATAAAAATCTCAAAAATATAGAGTAACATATTGATATTGATAGAAAATGTATTTCTGCAATATGAAAAAAGACGGATCTATTACTAAAACAAGAGATGATATAAGAAAATGCTGGGAAAATTATATAAAAATAAAAAACAAGAAAACAAGTATCTCCTACAGGTATTACATCTTCTTAATTGTCCAAAATTTTGAATGAAGAAATGAGACATGCAATTAGATCTATGAAGAAGTAAAAGCTTCAGGAAGTGATGAAATTATAAATGATATTTTGAAGCAAGTGAAGAAATAAAAAGAAATTGTTGACAAAATTATATAGCAAATGTCTAAATGATAATGATTTATCAGATGATTAGAAGAATGCAGTAATAATATTGATGGTTTAATGAAATGATAACACAGATATTAAAAACTATAGACCTACCAGTTATCTATCAGTCTATGCCAAATCTTCAGCATGACAATTATAATTTATACATAATAAACTCTGAATTTAATCAGTCAAAAATGGATTTAAAAATAATTTTAGAACAGTAGATCACATCTAAGTTTTGAGAAAAGTTATAGGAAGAACTTATAAATATGAATAACATATTGCTCTTATACCAGCACATAATTGTTATTAAACAAGGCAAAACTCTCCATGAAGTAGTGCCACCCTGTGCAGTGCTCCCAGTTCCAAGGCTCTTCACTGATGAAGGCCACAATCCAAAAAACTAGTCTGGGGATATTGGATGTGTAGGCACTAGATAGGGATTTTATGCACAAGCCTTCTGGCTTCCATTGATTACTCTGGTTGGCACATAGTGGCACTACTTTATGGAGAGTTTTGCCTTGTTGAACAACATATTGCTTTGTAGTAGTAAATTATAACAAAGCATTTGATTCTATAAGCATTTCTACAGTGATTAAATCATTGAAACATCAGGATGGACTCAATATATTGTCATATTCTAATTATCAAAATGCAACAATGGTTATTAAATTATGTAGTAGCACTGACAAGATTAAGCATGAGAAGGATATATAACAAGGTGATTCCATATCTCTAAAAAAAATCCAGTAGTTTTATAAGAAGTATTTTGTTGATTAAAAAAGGAAGCTAAGGGAATAGAAGTTTATGGAGACTATTTAAATCATGTAGGTTTTACAGATGTGTCATTTGTGCAAATAATGTTTCACAATTTCGTTGCAAGAGTTATCAGATGTATGTAAAAAATATGACTAAAGATAATTACAAAGGAGATGAAAAGAATATTCAATGTTCTTTCATAGAAGAAAAAAATAAAAACTGATCATCATAAATTTTAAGAAATTAACAACTACAAATAACTTAGTCAGATTATTAACACAGATAAAAATAATGGATAAAATTAATCATAGAAGTAAACTCAAATGAAGTGCTTTTGGTAAAAATAACTTAATCTTAGAATAAAATATGCGTATGTCTTTAAAAAGGTAGGTTTTTAATAAATATATTTTATTATTCTTAGATATAGATCTTATACAGACAACTCAATAATTTATATGTGGACGTATGTTAGTAATAACAAAAATGATCAAAAATGGAAAAAATGGGATGGAAAACAGCAGTTATAACTCACATCACTGAAAGAATTAAGAAACTGAATGAAACTATGTCAAGAATATTGCTAAAAGAGATGATAACAGATGGGTAGTTGATATCTTTAAGAAGATTCCAAGAAATTTCAAAAAACCTTTAAAAAAGATCATATGGAAGATGGATCTTTGAAATAAGGAAGTTTGTTGAAGTGTTGTGGGAAAGAGAAGCTAGAGATAAGAGAAGTAAGATTAAACTTTAAGAGATCCTCATTCTGCTTGAATCAATAATAGTAAAAATGATGATGATGATTAAGATAGAATTGATTATTACTTAATCAATTTCAATTCATATTCAAATTTTAGAAAATAAACTTAATAACTTCAGAAAAGATAGTGTTTACTATGGATAATATTAATTCAGGCAAGTTAGTTATCTTTATAGTTAGTTGTTTGAATGTCTTTTGAGTCACTCTTTAGGTAGATACTGTGGTATTATTGAAGTGGATTGTAGTTTGCAAAACAACCCCTAGTTTGATTCTGAATAAACATGAATAATTTAAATATTTGATAGTGAACTTTTCAAACATTTTTTTAAATTGATAAAATGATTGAAATGTCAATGTTTTTATTTGACAGAATAAGACTGGGTGCCATAGATAAGGCAACAAGACAACTGTGTCATATAATAAATTGCAATGAGTATAAAATAAGACATTGTATTATATATATTGTGACCTCTTATGATCATCAACTAATCTAGACTCATGATTGGCGCTATAATTTGCCTTTATGTCCTTCTCTTTGAATGCTGGAATCATAGATATGAATCTGGCCACACATTTCATGGCACTAAATCCACCCTTTGTAACCTATCATTCTCTCATTATCAAGAATATAAGCATAAGAAACAAAAAGGTTAAACTAACGAAATGATTCCTGTATTGAATAAAACTAGCATGAAACTATAGATCTCGTCAAACCAATACAGAAAAAAGGGATCATCAACCTCGCATGCTATGTCCAATGTAACTGCACTATTCAATTACATCAGAGGACATCGTAAATCAAAACCTATTGCTGTCCAGCTGGATGTTGCGGCAGCATTTGATTCAGTCCAGATAAATATCCTCCTGGATATTCTGTCGGAATGCGACATTCCAGCCGGGATTGTTCAGATGATCAGCAATCTGCTCAACAACAGAGATTTTTCTCTCTCTTGATGGCAAGATCACACCAGGCTTCAAACCATACAAGTCGATCCCTCAAGGATCTCCACTCAGTGCCCTTTTCTTCACAGCATACATCAACCCTCTTCTGATGGATATAGAAAAAAACCTCCCTGGAATTTTCCTTCCCTCTCTCAATAAAAACTTCAATGTATTCGCATATATAGATGACATCATGGTTGTTCTTCCCACCATTAAATACCTTCCCCATCTCATGAACATCTTAAACAGAAATACAGCGAAACTTGGCCTACAAATAAACTTTAACAAATCTTCCATCTGGAAGATTATGTCTGGTAAACAAATTAACTCTCCCTTTTCTGCAAAACCCCAAAGATACCTAGGTTTCCCAATCTTCAAAACACCAACTGCAATGGCAAGAGAGATTCAAGATGCAATCCTCCATTCAACTGAAGCCATCACCACGTCACTCTCTAGAGTATACCTTTCATTATATGAAAAGGTTGGCCTCCTCAACATGATCATAATGCCAAAAATCTCATATTACCTTCCATTCGTAAAAATGTCTAAACAATTTCAAAATAAAATCAACCGATTATGTACCAAACTTCTTTGGAGAGGAAGGACAGTTGCTATTAGCTTGCGAGGCATCCAATGACCATGCAGGTTCAATGGACTGTCATTCCACTCAATACAGGCAATAATTTTACAGAAAACCCACAACACCCTACATAATCTGATCCTCTCCTGTGGATACTCCAACATTATTAAAAAAATTACACCGACAGATCGTCCTCCGCCCTCTGCCAGTTCATGGATAGCCTCCCTAATAGACCACCTACAACTTTATAACCCAATAATGCCCTTTAACCTTAACAAAAAAATCACCTTATGGGAAGCATACAATATAATCAACTATAATCAACAACCCATAAAAACCAGCCTAAAAGTAACCAACCAAAGACTCATTTCACACTTTAAAAGATGGAGTCTGGAACCCAAATTCCTTGACTTCATCATTAAAATAAATCTCAATGCGCTTCCCACGAATTGGTTCCTTTATCACCGAAGAGGTTTTGCCAGCATTGACCCTATATGTGGTCTGTGTGCTCGTGAAGATGAAACCATAGACCATATTATACACCGGTGCCCAAGACTTAAAACACTGAAAGATATAATTATAATCAATTCCAACATAAGACCTGATATGATTTTCTCACTTGAAAATGCCATTCATAATGGGTTTTTTTCAATAATAAGGCTTTCTACCTTTGTCCTATATTCCATATGGATAGTGAGATGCAAAACTCTCATGGAATTACCCCCGCCACAAATCATTCCATTATTTTATCAAACACTCAAAAAAATCAAGAAACGTGACCAGCTCCTGGCCTCCAGTAAAGTCTTTGATGACACCTGGTCTTTAACTGCACTTTCCTTTTCCTGATTATCAACTCCCACCTACCCAGCATTATAGAATAGGAAATTCTAAAAGAAAATATTCATGTTTATATTAAAAATGCTTATTCCATTAATCAAGTTATTAGAATCTCATCACTATACCTAACCACATAAGAGTATAACAAATGTACTCTCATAAAAAAAATCTAGCCAGATAACAAATAGAACATTACACAATCATATTATTGTACAATTTATTCATTTATCTATCCTTTATTAGTATGTAATCACTATTTATTGTTAATAAAATTTTTGTTGAAATGAAAGTTTAGTTGACTTTCATAAAACAGTGAAAGTAATCTATTTCAAGTCCAAATATAATTAATAACTAGCTATAAAATTTATTACAAGTTCCAAATTCTACCTTGAAACTTAACTAATTCTTCTCATGGTTCAAACACTCAAACATTATTCTCCAAACTATACTTGGGTCAGTGAGAGGGATTTTACCACTACCTGCATAGAATGCACAAAAAAGCTCTTAATATAAACTCAAACTAACAACTATATTTAGCAGTTCCACAGAAACTTTATAAACTCAATAACTCTTATAACTTTAATATTTAAGAAATAGGAATAACTTTTTAATAAATAAGCACAATAACTTACCAAATTCCTTTTCTCAAATAATTATAAACCGTGTGATCAAGATCAGTGGATGATAGATCTGTGGGTTCAATTAAACCAATTAAATCAATATTATGTTTATCTTTTAATATATTACTTAAAATAATATGTACTCTAGGTTAATACCATTTTGATTATTGTGAGATGATGTATTAGATGTACTCATAACTTATAGGGCTTAACAAAATTATTATTATATACTAACATATAGTTAATTTTATTATATTGGTTGATGATGATTTCAATATATAATCTGATATGTTGATAACAATAACAATAATAATGTGTATGGTGATTAGCAATAAGACTACATACAACTAAATAAATTCTTAACACAACAAGATTTATTTACAATATTTGCAAATTTTAATTCAGAGACATGGCAAGAAATAAAACCAATACATTGAATTAAACTCCCGGATGGCAAACATTTGGTATCACATTAACTATATACTCAGCAAATGATACAACTAGCTTATACAATAAAATTCAAAGTATTACTTATTACTGTTTAGCCTATCTTAAAGAATAAGATAATGAAACCTTATTTAAGCTGAACTAGCACTTAAATTACAAAAACAACAGTGTATTGAGAACTTTATGGTATGCACAAATTTTAAATTTAGAATTCAAAAGTTATAAAGTAGTGCATTATACCAAAGCCATTTCTTTTATCAGAATGTGATAAGGGCAATTATCACATTCTGCACAATTAATAATTGATTAAAATTTGAGATGAATAGGTTCTATGTATTAAAGTAGGAACAGACATCACAAGTCAAATACACATATATCAATAAAATATTGTCTATGTCCACCACACTATCATTTTATAATTAACCTATCTATAGGTGAATCACTGCTTGATAAAACAAATAAATCAACATTTTATATTTAAAGTGGACATGTCCATAAGCAAACTTAATAAATAAAAAAAATTTATATTAATTCTTTCATATAAGAAAGCAATTAGGGCTGTAGTATATCTTTGACAAAATATCTGTTTGCTACTTCTTTCAATAATATTAAAATCTGAAAAAAAAAAAAAAAAAATACGAGAGATAAATATCTCTCTTACTCTCTATCTAGATGAACAATATATAATACTATGTTTTCCCTCAACTGGAAAATAAAAATACATATAATAGATGTAAATATTTTACACATCTTTTTCTCTTTAACTTGAGATATATTTTATACTACAATAAATAAATAAAGAGAGAATTTCTGAAATAATACCTTACAAACATATATTACACTAATAGATCTAGGCCATAAATAAAAATAAACAAACATTTTCTCCCGTTGTATTTTCTCTTTCTCAATTCACAGTTTGTCCCCTCCTTTCGAAGCTGAATGATTCAGATATTGATATAATGAGTAAATGTTCATAAATAACGCATATATATATTACAATTATTATCTTCAATTTGGGCATAGAGGAATAATATTCAAATACTTCCAAATGTGACGCAATTAAACATGTTGGTTTATTCACTTTTCTATAGATAATTTTCCTTAATAACTTTATAGGTTATTATGATTTTCAAAACAAACTTTTTAAATACATTTATTGATTCTATTCTTTTCTTTCATGGTAATATATGTAACAACTTTAAACAATCTGGGCATTTTTAAACCATTTTTAAAATCTTATTTATATACATTGTACAGAAAAAATTTTTAAGTAAATATTTATTTAATTACATTTCCTTTGGCAAAGTAATAATTGTTTAACAATACTAAGATGACTTTATCCAATTATAAATATGATATCCTTAGCATTTTAATTAATCTATAACTTTACATTTCTATAATTAAATAGGTTGGCATGATAGCTATCTAGCAGACGAGTTTTACTTCTTAGTAAGAATAAACAATAAATTCATGCAATTTCCTTTTACTTTATTAAAATTTAGATGATTTCAAACATGACTTTTTGATTTGGTTTATAATATCTTATTAAACTCTTTTTTTTTTTTTCAAAATCATTTTGAATTATTTTCCTGAAATTACAATTTTTAAAATGAACATATGTTCTGCTTTATGTTTAAGAATGGTGCAAAATACAAACATTATCAGCTCTTTCTTTTAGATATAAATAATTTATGCATCATTTTAAAATCTGAGAGTTTGAAACTATAAACGAAATAAAAGCAAAAGCTTACTTTTTCTTGAATTGTTCTGGGTTTCAAGCAACATTTATTTAAGTAAATCCTAATCCACATGGCTCTGATTTCTCCCTTCCAGTATGACCTTCAAGAACTATCAATCGACAGAAAATGGTGTCAAAATGCTAGCAAGGTTTTGAAGATTTCTATTCAATCATTTTAGACAACAAGATACTATAATCCTTATTCAATTAAAGTCCAATTTTTTCTGATTTTTCAGCTTTTTTTTCACTATTCCATAAGAGTAGAATGGCAGTCTGTTGTTTTTTAGTTCTCTTTTTCTTAATCAACCCCCCCCCCCCATAACTTTTTTAGATAATATATAGCTTTTATTACCAAGCATTGTGGTAACAAATGGACCAATGACCTTAGTGTGAATATATTAATATTACTCCACCTGCTTTTCCTTTTAATATCTACTCATCACATTCAAGACAGTTTTGGAATCACTACAAAAAATATGCTTAAGAATTAAATATAATGATTCATTTTACAAGATTTATAAATTTACTTTATTTATTTATTTATTTCAATTGCTATTCAACAATAATAAAATAGCAATATATATCTCCCAAATAATAATACTTATAAAATTATTATTTTATCCCTAGTCAAAGCCTACACTGGGTTTGAAACCTTTTTTCCACTCAAGCAGATTTCTTAGTGCATCCAAAACAGTCTTTATTTAAAGCCACTTATTAAGATTTTCATGCCAGATATATTATTTTGATTTAAAATTTTGGATTATTTAATACAGGGACTTGAATAAAAGGTCACTATATATATATATATATATATATATATATATATATATATATATATATATATGCAATTTATCTACACTACTTTGTGTACACAATCTTATATTTTTACTGTCCTAAATCTTCTTCAAGGTGTTCTGAAGAAGACTGCAGGATAATCAAAATGTAAGATTGTGTACCCATATATATACAATAAATGGATTTTTTTCTAAAAACTGTTCAAATTAGAGTGCATAAATTGCATTTATATAAAATATTACAGGAAAATAAAGGAAGTGGTGAATTTGGTATTATTTTTATTTAACATATATATTTCATATTACATTGCTTTATTCAGAAGACTACTTTAAATAAAGTTTTCACTAATTTTAAAATGCACCTTTTAAGGCTTATCTTGTACACCAAAATTGTGTCAGACCTGGCATAAAATATTTCAGAGGAAGGTACTGTTAGCTTGCTGAAAATAAATAAATATCCTTATAAGCAAACATTTTTATTTCATTTATTCTGTTTTAGTCTAATACAATAAAATCTTATCACTTCATTTTCACCATTTTCCAATCTCTGAAACAGTTGAAACTCTGCATACATTTGCAAATACAAACACATTTTTTAAAAGTTAACATTTTTAGCAAATAAGTAACAAACTTTAAATTTGTAGTGTGACTCTGACTTCTTATAATTTAGAAGTAAATATGTTGAAAAGTGTTTTTGATAATTCAATGTAAAAATAATAGAAATAAAAAAATTAAGACATTCCCTTACTATAAAAAATAAGGATTGACTTCATTAATTTCTGGACCCCCATGCTCTTATTTCAAGTTAAATCTAAAAACTCCAATTGTTATTGAAGAAATAGTTTTTTAATGCACAGTAAATAAAAGCATTTCATTAAAAAAAATTAACTGTATTATTTTTAACTTTGTAGTATTGGCACAGTAAATAAAAATGTAAAACTATATTTTACTTTAAATCAACGCAATCTTATAGTTGATACATATATATTACTAGATATTTCTATTATAAATTAATATATATATAAACCTTATGTATATATCATATTTACTATATGTTTATATGATTAAAAATATGGAATATTTTTTAAATGAAAAGTGTTTGGTATTTTTGCTTTTGATTGGAATTTTTTTAAGAATTTTTTTTTACTAAAACTAAATTGTAAATGAAATTCACTTAATATGTATAATTTTACTTTAAATCAAGTTCATACTTAGTGTATATGTATGACTAGATATCTCTGCATTAAGATGATATGCATAATTTTTATGTATAGATCATATTTAGTATGTGTACATAATTATAATAAATTAGTAAAATAATTTAATATATCAAGCACACAGTTCTTTTCAAAATAGTTCATAAATATCCATTATAGAAATAAAACAAACTATCTTCTTCTTTTTAAAAACTTGTTTTTTATAAGAATGTAGAAATGACATATGTTGGGACTAGTAAGAATAAATTAAAAACTAAATTAAAACAGCATTTAGGTGATAAAAATACCTAGGAAGATATTAAGACAGACATCTGTTCAGTTAAAAAAATTATATAAAATTAAGACATTTGAAAATGGTTGTAGCTTTTGAGGGTTAATAGATAGACATCATTATATTTTAATGCTATTAAACAAAATATTTTATAATAATATTTATAATAGTATTCATTTTTATTTAATATATTATTAAACTTTTAAAATAATTAATAAAAGAGAAACAAACTAATATTACATTAAAAAAAAACTTTCATGTAATTTTTTCTGAATTTTATATGAATCACATATTTTCTTTCACCATTTAGTTTTTTTATATTTATTAATACAAATATCACTAAAATAAATAAAATTATATTTGAAATAAAAATATAACTTTCAAAACAAAAAAAATGCTGGTCATTCTAGAAAACACACTCCAAAAATTTCTACTGCATTGAAAAAAAAACGTGATGTGGTGTGATATACTGTAGCTTCTCTTGCCACTTTATTTTCCATTCCCCAATCTAAGTTTTCCCAAATTCTGCTCCATCCTATTTTCACAACATAATCTTTGTCAACTCTATGGCCTTTATATCTAAATCCAGCTTTATCTTTTCCCAAACCCAGCATAAAAACCAATAATTCACTTTCTGTACAATCACTCTTTTCATATTTATTCTTCCATAAGTTCATTATATATACCCTTTCTGTTTTCAAACATTTACATTCAATTAACAAATGCCTAATATTTTCTATTCCTTCCTTACATAATTTACAGACTAAATCACACATATTTTTCCATTTACATGTATATTCTTTTGTAGCTAAAGATCCCATTCGAGCCTTAAACAATAAACTACTTTCCTTACTATTATCATATATTAACTCACATTTAATATTCTGTTTATTTCTATATATATTTAAACTCTTTTTACCCTCCATACTAGTTCTTCATCTCTCTAACTCCCTATTCTTTATTAATAAATCTATTTTTATCCCATTCCTTACCACTATAACACTCTATTATCCTCCTAACACAATCATCCCTCTTTTGTACAAATATACTGACATAAATTCTTTATCCAAATCTCTTGCATACTGCATTACCTTTCTCACCCATCTTGTTGCCTGCTTTTTACTCATAACCTAATTAAATAATATTTTGGCTATTCTTTTATTATCCACAAACTGCAATCTACTAAACATTTTCATTTTACTTTTTGCATCTCTCACATGAAAACTTGACCATCCCATTTCTCCTTGAATTGCCTCCCTTGCTGTCCATACATCTGTATCCAATGCATGTCTTCCTACTTTCCTTTGAACTTTTTTTAAGTAATTTAATACCCTTTTACTAACACATAATGCATCATTACCATATGTTAACCCTGCTACTGCAACTCCCTTCCATATAATTCTAGCTACATCATATTTATTATATGAAAACACTGTTAATTTATTTATCAATCCCTTTCTTTTCTTAACTTCATTTATCAATTTTTTCTCCCATTCATCCAAATAATTTTTCTGATTACTTAAAATAATTCCCAAATAACTATATCTATTCACCGCACTTAACTTAATATATCCCAATAAAAATTCTACATCTTTTCTTTCCTCAGTATTAACCATCATTATATTTGATTTTTTTTCACTAAATTTAATCCCCATCTTTTTACCCACCCTTGCACATAATCTCAGCATAACTTCCATATCTTCTCTTCTTTCTGCACACAAAAATATATCATTCGCAAAAAAAAAAGATCTGACAAAACATATACTCCCTTACCACCTATTAATGGTATCTTTATCCCTCTTCCTAATCTTTCTATTGCTTTTTCCATTTCACTCAAATACAACACAAACAAAATAGGTGACATAGGGCATTCTTGCCTTAGTTCCACCCCATTTTTAGCTTTAACTGATTCTATATTCCCTAATTGATATATATAATAATTATTTTCATATAATTTCTTAATAATATCCACTAAATTTTCATTCATTCCCAAATTTTTTAAACTTATCCATAATCTATTTTTATTTACTCTATCATATACCTTCTTTATATCTAGAAAACTCATATATAACTGTTTACCTGAATTCCTACACATATCCATAAGCTGTGTAGCTACAAATAATTTATCTCCTATATGGCTATCTAATCTAAAACCTCCTTGCATTTCCCCCACTACATTATTCCCTTCCATCTATTTTACAACTTCTCTAACCACCATATATGAGAAAACTTTATATAAAACTGATGTTATCACTATTGATCTATAATTATTTAACTTTCTATGATCCTTACCCTTTTCTTTAAATAATAATCTTACTCTTGTATTACTCCAACTACTTGGAAAAACTCTATTCTGTGCCATCTTATTAAAACATGATAATAACTTTACTTTTGCCCTATATTCTAAATTCATTCCCATCTCTGCTGCCCATCCATCTAAACCTCTTGCCTTTCCACTTTTCAATTTGTTCTCTACCTCATTCAGTTCATTTTTTGTAAACTTAATATTCCCATTACTATATGCTTTCATGTTTTCTATCACTCTATCTTTCACATCTAACATCTTTTCTATATTCATTACATATCTATTTAAGATTCTCTCTGAATCTTCTCCAGAGCTACACTCTATTCCCTCATGATCTAGTAATACTATTTTTTTCTCCCCTACATTTCTTCTTTTAATGTAATTCCAATTTTTTTTACTCCCATTTCTTCACTTTTATTAATAACCTCCAAGAATTTACTATTCAATTTCATTCTCTCTCTATTAATTATCTATTTTAACCAACTTCTTCTACCGTATCACAATTATCCACCTGCGGAGAAATGTAAACCATCTTCTGATTGAAAGTTACGATGTGATCGCAATAAAATGAAAAAGTGTTGTTAAAATCCAAAAATTTATATATATATATGATTGAATTCTGTAAATTGTGAATCTAATTTGAGAGTGTAATGATGTTCGCTTTTATTTCCTTTTAAAAATTTGTTTACAATTAATCTTAATAGTAAAAACGATATTTAATATTTTAATAACAATTAGGAATTTTTTATTTTTGCTATTTTCTTTTATCCTTTGAATAAAAATTAAAAAAAACATTTCTGAATCGTTTTAATCTAAACAATCAATACAATATAATTAATTACTAGAACTGAAAGTAAAAAACATCTGAAATAAAACTTAACATGCGCATGCGTATAATATTAACTATAAATACTATAGATGTGATAATAAAGTAAAAAAAGGGAAAGAAAAAAGAAGACAAAAACTATTCTACAAATGATTTTTGCGATTACTATACAAACAACTCTCAACTATAAATACATCGTCAAGCGTTGTTAGCCGAGAAGTCATCGCACCCGCCTTGCAAGCAAGTAGTCGGCCGATGCTATGACATATAGGGGGGGGGGGGTATAAATACATCAACATATAGAACCTGTCCGCCCATTTTTTGATTTATTTGATATTTTACGATGTTATCTTTTAATGTTTTAGCAGAAAATTGTTTTTTCGGAAATACTTCCAAAGTATTCTCTCCCATATTTTCCATTGGAAATAAATGGCTTATGAGATAATCCTTATAACGTAAACAGAATCTACGTCACCGGTGAAAAGCTTTCCATAAAATGTTCTTTTAGAAAATATTGCATTTTAAATGCCCAATCAAATGAAGGTGTAATTTTACAACACAATTTTCTATGGTGTCAACTTTCAGAAAACTGAGAAATATATTAATTTGTTTTATGATCTTGCCGTTATATTTATGAAATTTTAAGATTATCATTAAATTAAACTTTTCTAATGCCTTTCTATTCCACTTCTATACTAAAATTACATTGAATAACAACTCAGTGTACAGTTAACTTAGTTGCATTAATTATTTCCATGTGAGGAAGTACTTTATTATTAAACTTATTGAAAGCAATAACAACGCATTGGAGTTTGTATTGTGGTATTTAAACTAGTTAACATTCTGAAATTGATTACCTTTCAAGTTAAAAGCTGCTGAGGATTTTTCTGCAATCTTTGGTTGATGAAGAACTTAAGTTTTTTTGAACATCAGTTAAGGAGTCAGTCTTTATGTGTTGCATTCAAAAGATTATGTACATTCTGTAAATTATATAGTCTTTGAACTGATAAAAACAGCACAATCACCAGCATACCTGTAAATCCAGACTCCAACAAATTCTTATTTTCACTTCTAATCTACACAAATTAAAAATTTCAGTATCTTACCTGTACTCGATCTTGATCTTCATTTCATAAAGCCATTTATAATCAATTCCAAATACTACTGTTTTGTCTGACGAATAAAATAATATTGTGTGTGTTCTTGATATTGTAACAGTCAAAACACGTGTATCTCGTTAACATATTGCAGAATTCGACCACCACACAGAACAGCAGCACCATCGAGTAGTGAAGCCACCGGTAATACTGAGTTCGAACATAGTTTATCGGTTCCACAATACAATCTACGGAATAACGCCTCTGATGCGACATAAGTAAACACTTCTTTAGGCACGGTGGTCAGGGAGATGCACGAGATTCATGGGTTTTGTTTCCGAGTTGGCCAACAATCAAACGAATATTAATTAACACATATAATCGAGGAAATATATATAATGGGCATCGAATAAATGAAAACTTAACTACAGACGTATAGTTAAAATTATTTATTGATATATTTAATAACAGAAAACATTAGTAAGGTTATTGATCAGATTTTAAATTCAAAGTCTCAACAGCTAATTGGTAATATTATATATGTAAAAATACATTTATTTATTAGGAGCATTTATTTATATGAAGGCGTAATCCAGCTACCTAGGGTTCTCGAGTGAGTATTTCTAATGCGTGCTGTAAGAAATTTATACTTTGCACTGCAAGAGTCATCAGTAACGGCGGACATACATTTATTTAATAAAAATATTTATTTTACGACTAAGGGCAAACATTTATTTGAGAGTATATGATGAAGACAATGCCGAGGCGGAGTGATAGAGAGAATAATAAACTAAATAAAAGAACACGTGGTACGCCCTTAGAAGGCGTACCATGTAAAATGGCAGCGCTGAAACTGCAATACCGTGAATAAGTGATAAGGGTTTCAGGTTGGTCTCTGCCTCGACCCGAAAAGGTAAGGTGTCACATGAGCATAACCAGGGACAAGCGGTCCGTGTCGCAATTTGCCAGCTGGCTGCGTGACGGTCGTCAAGCCCTACGGGAACATTTATCATGTCCGCTTGTGTAGGACGACTGGGGTTAATTCAACCCTGGAGAATCCGGAGAATTCACGGCGTGGAATGAGCCATCGGGGCTTCAAAACGTAACACATGTATAATATCTAAAAGATTGTGGTAGTATTTAACTAGATTTCAAACTCGGCCCAACATTATCAACTTTGACTGAAAGAAAATTGGTGACTCTCAAAGAAATGAAATTTACATAATTATTCATTAACATTTAATAATAATAAAAATATCTAAAAAGGGAATTATTATAGCTAGTATGCCATTTATTACGGAGTAGTCGACCCTGCATTACAATAACTGATTCTTTGAATGCGTGTCGATTTATATGAAATTTAAGTTATCTATAAAAGCAATATTAATGACAATTCGACACGCATTCACTGTTCGAGCGATTATGGATTTAGCTTTAAAACTAAGACAATTATGAGAAGTTAATATTTCAATGATAATTATAAATAAAATGTAGATTTAAGAAATACACACCTAAGAAGTGATAGAGGGAGGGTAAGCTAGATTATGCGAGAAGTTTACAGATTACATGAATTCTTAAATTTTAGTTTCACAAATTTACAATTTTAACATTTAGAAGTTATACAAATAATAGGAGATGAGCTATAGCTTATTATTACTAGAGTACTCTATAATTTGGAATACACAAACACAGGTACCTGTTTTATAAGATGTTTTCGTCCATTGGTTTAATAGCAGATTGTTCGTAATTAGAAATTTTCTTTCTTGTCCTGGGCATGTTGTTTTATTGATTTTTTTTAACAGCAGCGGCTTTCTTGTTTATTTCAGGCAGCAGATCATTTTGGTGTTTTTACGATGGGCAAGGTGAAGCTCAGCATATGGTGGGCCATCTTCCGATGGAGAATAATTTCGGTGCTTACTCGGTCATACCTTGCAGTATTAATTTATTTAAGATATTTTAGACGCTCCACTCGAGAGCAAAGCTAAAATTCAAGTCCAAATCTTTAGCAAGTCTAAGATGGCCTCCTTTTCTTATCTTAATCTTTTAATTTTTCTGTTGAGATATTTTTAGGTTTTATTTATCTTGCCCTCAGGATAATCAATGCTCTGCTGGTTTTAATTAGAAAGAAATTTGCTGTCTATTGTTTGTTTTTCTTTACATTCGTTAATTACATTTTTCTAGGAATTTTGCTATAATTAATTTATTATCTATCACTGACCGATGATTTTACATTTTCAAAGACAAAAGGGAATAAAATTATTTTAACTTTAATTAATTAATGCATCAGATTTTGTTAGACTTATTATTTAACGAAATTTAAACTAAACAACAAATACGAACTTTATAAAATTCAAAATAAATGATTAATATTACACAAAAGTTTATTTAACTAGAAGGAATCTAAATTACATTATTTTATCCGTATTTATTGCCTTTAATTTGAGATCGAAATGTGTGCATGTTTATGTTGAATTCTACATATATTTATACATTTTTAATATTGTTACACACACAATTCGATACCAAAAAGTTTAAATTTGGGTGGGATAGACCGGTCAGTGAGAGACGACAGAAAAAGGTGAAACTTGAGATTCGAATACGAATCTCACTGTTTCAATATATATTTTAAATCGATGTAAAATAATAATTTGCATAAAATGTTTGTATATAAAAAATAGTCAGATAGGAAATTAAATAATCTTTCCATTGACTATGACTCTAGAAAATTAATTATGCAGATTATTCAAATGAATTCAGAAGGGTGCGGAGATTTGACTATAGTACTATACTTAATGAAAAATACTGTTTATTGCTGGATGATGTATATATTTGTGAAATGGCATAAAGATTATCTATTAAACTAATTGTAAAGATGGATAATTAATTATATCTGTTCATTTATGTAATGCAAATAAACCCAAATTTGTTAACTTTCACAGCCACATTAAGTATTTTTTTTATTGGGACATTATCCAACTAATAGCAATCAGGTTGCCACTAAATATAGCAATCACTGTCATAAAAACTGAAAACAATGAGAAAGTATAGATACTTTTTAAAGATCACTTTTTATTTTAAATGTCTCATATTTTCCATCAAGAATATTAACAATTTACCTCATTCCATCATATAGATATTGTACAATATGAATAAATTTTGGTGGACAACCAACTAATTTTAAATAATGCCATAAGACCTGTTGCAGTAACTGAATCAAATGTCTTGATCAAGTAAATGAAAGCAGTAAGTAAATCATTACTTTGCTTCACACCTTTTTTGTTCATTTACCTGGCAACAATGATCATTTTCACATTGTGTCTTGATTCTCTAAAATGAGATTTAGTCTTTGGTAACCATTCATTTATGGCTGCAAGTAACCTATTCAACAAAATTTTTGAAAGAACCTTTGCTGTAGTGGACCATAATGACATTCCACAATGATTTTAGCAGTCTTGTGTGTTGTCTTTATTTTTAAAATTTGGAAGAATAAAAGCATCCATAAGATTGGGGAACACACTTTCATATATTCCTAAAAAATTCCAATGTTTTTGAACATAACATACCATTTTCATATTTTAATCATCGTAATATTTTAAAAGTTTCTGGATATTTTATCATATCTGCCATCTTTCTATTTTTAAGATTAGAAAGAGCTATTTTGATTTAACTAAGCTGAATATCTTTGTTTAAGTCTAAATATGATAAAATGGAAATAATGATAAAGGTTATCATCATAATTTTTGTATCATTAATCAAAAGATGATAAAAATACTCCATCCACATTCAAAATATCATTATCATTATAGACAAAAATGCCATTATAGAATATAATAATATTGTGACATTCTTTTGCAGATCGATTAGTTGCTTTCAGTGTCTCAAAAAAAAAAAATCTAGAATAACCACAACTAGCAAATGTCTATATGTCTTCTTTCAATTTTATTCCACCAATAATTTTTAATCCTTCCTTCTAGTAGTTACATTTCTGCCTTCAGATCTCTACATTTGTTAGGACATACTACATATAATCTATAATTTTTGAAAGCAAAAATTTCACATTTCCTTTTAAATAAATTACTAATATTATGATCATTATCAGAAAACTACTCGTGATTCTTTGTTTTAGTGAATTCAAGAATAGGTTTATTTGAATTAAGAACATGGTCCTTAAGAGAATTTCATGTTTCTGTAATATATGACAGTCTTGAAGATCCAAATTATCTATTTTAATGTTAAATGGCTATTGAAATTTAGTAAGCCTGATAGATTTTTTTAAAAGAATGATTCAATTTTCTTGTGAGTATGATTGGGAATAAGATCTATGTTTTAATACAACTACCATTACAATCATGGAGAATGATGTATCAAACAATCTGTTCTTTTAAATGGATCATGAAATGTAATCCCCTCATTATTTTCACTCCTATGTTATGAATGGTACTATGAGAGTAAAAAAGAGGCACTTGTGCATTTTTACAAAAAAAAAAAAAAAAACTAAATAAGAGGTATATTCATATAGTACATACATGTATTCTAACAGTTTTAATAATTCAATTCAGTTCATTAAATGCTAAACAACAGCATTTGCACATTAAAAAGTAAAAGGGATAAACATAATATATATATATATATATAACATAATAATAAAAGAAAATAACAACTAAAAAAAGTAAAAAAACGTATAGAAATAAATAAAATAAATATGGAAAATATAAGCAAGAATATATACAAGATAAGTTTAAAATCTGTGGAGTTACTAATTTTTGTCTAGTGCACTTTCAACTAAGTTATATTACTCATAATCATGGCAATTGATAGAGGGAAGAAGATTGCAGGGTTTATTAAACAAAAGAATGAGTTATAATTGAATAGTTCAATAATAGTTTAAGTAGGCCATTTTTTAGAAAGGGGAATGCAGGAGTCTTTCTTGTTAATTGCATTCTTATCTTCATGATATGTCAGGCCTCTTTCAGTTTACACTTAGTGTCATTGTGCTCTATACATACAATGGTGGCCGATATAGGCTCAGAGGGTAGCTGGAGGTGGATTGGTGCTCATAAAAAATGATTTGGACTTGTTGTGTATGGTTGTATATGTACTAGGGGTGTGCTAATCAGGTAGACAACTTGGTATTTGATTCACCATAATATATGGCATGGAAGTTCACATGAAGGCATATGACCTTGTATATGGTTTGTGATATTTGGTTTGGAGACAGAATGTCTTTTTTCAAAGGAGGAGGAGTGCATAGAGCAATTTGGTGGATTGCAGAGTAAATTTTATTAAAGCAATTAGTAATTCTACTAATATATGGAAATGAAGACCAAGGTTTGTTATCAGCTATTAGGGTTGGGTTTCTAAGCTTAAAATTTTTTAACTGGTTGAGTTAAGATTTTGTTTTATAACTGATGTTGGACAAGTCTGAGGGATACACAAATGGTGATTGCCATTTAAAAAGTTTTTAAACTGATGATCTTATGGGATTTTGGAGTGATAGATTCAGGATGTAAAGTACCATGGACATTGATAGGTCTAATGACTATTTTATAATAAATATGGATAGTTTCTTGTTAAACATAGAGATCAAAGAACTTGATGCCTTGGTAGTTATTCTCATTTTCCCATGTCCATGATAAAGATTGTATCTATGAGAGAATGGCATGTGTGCCATTGATTTGTGGATTAGAAAGCACAAAGAAGTACATCATCTACATAGTGCATATATAGGGTGGAAGGGTTGGAATCAAAGCAATGAGGTAATACATCTTCAGCATATTTATTGAGAACAACACTTGGGATAATCCTACTAATAGGAGGTCATATAGTCCAGAATTTTGTAAAAGGCATTGTTGAATGAAGCCATAATGTTATCGTGTATCCAATGTAAACATTTGAGAATAAACTTTCTTTTATGTGCATTATAATTGACCTTGATGAGAATTTCCTTAATTATTTGAATTGATAAGCTGTGTGATGCCAAACAATTCTGTTTATTGAGTTGTGTATTTTTTTTATTTGAAATACACATTCAATGAAGACTTAAGTGAGAACCAGCCAAATCTGAATTGATCGCTAAGCAACTGAAGAATCTTTGAGAGGCCTTATAGTAGGTAGTGTCCCAAAAGTTGATTATTAAGCAAAGGAAGCATTGTACCTCATGTAGCTTAATATTCATGAATAATCAGGATGGAATTGCAGCAGAGGGGTATATATTGAAATATTTATGTTTGGAAAAGGCTTTATTGCAAAACTTGCAGAGCATGGTGGAAATCAACTTATTCTTGGACTATTTAAGATTATATGTGTTAATTATCAGAAATTAAAAGCCAAGTTTGGTCCAAGCATAAGTTTATTTCCATCATGTTATGCAAGTTTTGCAACAAGCATTTTCCAAGCATAAATATTTCAATATACACCCATATCTTCCTGTATCTATTTTTGTATTTAGAATCTTTTATTTATAAATATTTTGTACTATATAGTAATAATTACTATAAAGTCATATTTTTGTTATATTGGAGATGGTTTTTGTGAGAAAGGTAGACAATATAAGAATTATTTCAAAGATATTTCTAAAGAAGAGCAAAGTTGTTTGTTTCTCATTGGGAAGATATAACAGGGAGTAAATTACATTTTAGAACTAAAATTAGGTTTAATAATTGAAGAATTTTATTTAAAAAAAGTTTTCTCCAAAAGTTAAGAAACAATTGCAAAATATTAAATAAATAAAAATTAATGAGCACAACATTATAGAAATATTATTGATGGAGTCGATAATCTCTAGTCTAATGAATAATTAATAAAAATTATTAATATACTTGTATCAAATGGTTTGTGGCAAAGTTGTGAGGCTAGTAGATTTGACACATCAATTAAACTGTAGTAATTTGTTCTCTATATTTGTACTGACCAATAATAAAAGATATGTGCAAGAGATCATGGTTTGGGCTATCTGATGAGTGTTGATTCGGCATAAAATGTGCATCTTGGAGATTATAATCTTTTTCACGTCTTTGGTCATATATTTATGATTACTTTCCTCTACAAGATGTTAAAAGCGGATAGAAACCAGTCCTTAACTTGCATGATTGGTATATTAAAAATTATATACTACAGAAATATTATTTGCAGATGTCTCTAAAGTAGTTGTGAAGAGAATTAGTTTTAACTATTGCTGTAGAATAGCTTTATTGTTACTATTTGATTTCTTATTTCAGCTTTTATTATAAACATTTTCGCATATAATTATTAGTATTGTTATTAAAAAAATGTATATATTCAATCAGTAAATTATTTTCATTTTAACTTTATAATATTTGAAATGAATGTATGTCGTACAATATTACACTTTAATCTAAATTATATTTTAATAGAAAAGTCAATATTTTGAATTTTTTTTTCCAAAATTAGTTTTTAAAAATTAACTGTCAATTTCTTATACACAATTTAATAACAGTCTCCCTATGATACTTTTCAGATAAGTTCTGCATCGTAATTGCATTTAATATCTATTTTACAATTCGTTCTTTAGATCTAGCTTTTTCTTTAAAATTTTCACTGAAGGTAGAAGACAAACGGAATCCCTGAAGGCAAAAGAATATAAGACGATCTCGGTAAGCGCAGACTTTTAATACTTTTCAAAAGAAAGAAATGCTCTTTTTCCAAAATACTTTAATTTTTTTTTTCATTTATTCTATTTATCAATAGATAAAGAGAAAATAAAATTATTATATTAGGCGTAGGGATTTAAAGTAGATGTAGAAAAAGGATACAACTAAATTTAAAAACTTTATAAGTTAAACAATACTATATAATTATGAAAATTTGTAAAATAGAATCATTTTAAAGCAAAATCTACATATTGCTAGAAATGATGTTTGACATTATACATTATAAAAATCACATTTAAATATAACGTTGCAAACAATTTTATTTGAAACGTGCATACACACACATGGAAGGGTTTTATAGTGTAAAAATGGCCCATAATGCTTACATGCTGGCATGAATTTTCACTTCTGGTGGAGTGAGATTTTTTCAAAAGATATAGGATTTATCTCTCAAATGATCGGCCCATAGCCATTTCAGATTCTCACCGACCCTCTTCACATGCAATGGAGTTTGCCCTGCAGTATGATATTTATTAAAAAGACTGTTTTTAACTTTCACTTTTATATATACATACAATCATTTTATATCAGTGATAATAATAATTTTATATGTATATAAATATATACAATATGCATTAGCATTATTAACAATAAATATGGTGTTTTGTATAACATATGTTTGTTGATAGGACTTGTTTCTAAACATTTTAATCACTTTCCAGAAGACCTACAAACTACAATATCATGGTAACTTTTTTAATGTCAGAGAGAAAAAATAAAGGGGAAAAGTACAATAATATTTATCTTTATTAATAACTGAGTGATAACGAAAAGGGAACATTTCTTCATATTCAAATTCACACCAATCATTCTTTGGTTTAAATACTGATCCTAGAAATTTTATTTTTATACATTTTTAAGTAATACTTTATTCATTGATAATGTCTGTATATGTTACCAATATATCTAATGCACGTTTGCACATATTTCTGATAAGGGTGGGGAATAGTCATAATGTGGCAGACTTATGGCTTAGCTCTGTCATTAGGAGTTCTGAAAAAAAGTATTGACCAACTAAAACTGTCACATATTTTGCAAGTGTGATATGTAAAGCATTTCATAGTATAAATTACAGAAAAGGAGTGTTTTCATCATTTTTATAATTTTTTTTTTCAAGAGATATGTATAGTGTCTGTTCTCCATTCCTTACTCAGTATTTTGTATTATTTCTTAACAACTAATAGCATTTCTCATAATAAGAACTGATGTTTCAATTTATGATAGGTATGTAATTAATTTTAAAAAAATTAATACAAGGGCCAATAGCATTACTCTTATTAATAAATGTTCTTTCAATTTATTCTGGTTTACAGTGAACAACAAACTGGACTGTATCAATATACTTGACTTCAATTATAAACTATTCAAAAAAAATATAAACAAATAAAAAAAAACATTAAATTTCACTAATTTAATAAATTATGAAGTCATGAGTGATTATTTGTTCATTTCTCAGCACAACACATAAACATGATTTTAAAAAAAATGTAAATATTTTTTTTACAATATGCTAGAAATCATTATTATATCTTGGAGCACTGTAAACTATTATACTTATTAATAAAAAAATTTTGATTTATTTTGAAAGCACATACAATTTTATTTTTCCTTTATCATCCATTCCAAATATGATGAGAAATATTTTACATAATAAAATATTTTCTAAGTGTAATGCTAAGAAGTTTACCAAACTGTAAAACATATTTAAAGTTAATACTGATTTTGAAACATCAAAGCAATTAAACAGACTATTGTATCTTAATACTATAGTTGTATAAGAGAAAAAAATTATTGATAAAAAAATCATAATATATTTCATTGTGAGAAAATTGAGACATTTCATTTTATTTAAAAATCAAAAGTATAGTATGGTAATTTTTTTTAAAAATTCTTATTGTTTCAATGAATAATTGAGTGAACCCACACTCAGTAAAATATATATTATAATGGTTGGCAGTGATTCATTCCCTATCTGCTATACCACGGCAACACTAGATTATTAGAACCTAAAAAATTTATACAACAGGCAGATACATATTGGTAAAAGATTCAGTTTTAAACAAAATCTATTGCAAGACCCCTACATTATAGAGTTCACGATGCAGCTGCAAGATGTTTTAACTGGTCATCCCCATTTAATCAATTGTCAATCACTAATCTTAAATTCAATTATTTCATTTTTATAGTATCTTACCCCCCCTTATCACTAATTCTTTAGATCGATCACTACTGATGTTGCTCCAATCTTATTAGCACTCATGGTTTTCTTTTCTGAACCGTTGGTCAGTATGCTCCAAAGCAGGAAATACCAGTCTTTAATTTTTATCTCTATTCTGACTTTCCATTATTTAAGTGCCCCAAGGGCTCATTTGCTTTACATTTATTACATTTTAATAGAACAATCATTTCCATTCTTCCAAAATTTAAACATGATTTTTAAATAGAAACTAATTAACATTTTTATTTTTTTTACATTACTTTTAATAAAAATACTAATCTTTATCTTTAGATTTTTACTTTGACTTTTAAGTATTTATATATTATTTTTCCATATTGTGCAATTATATATATTAGTTTAAATAGCTTTATGAATTTTCTTTTCCTTTTTTAATATATCAATTTATTTACCAATCTTTTCCCCCTTTTATTTTGATTTTAAAATAATGAAATGGCATATGTATACCATTACATGTCACTGAACTTCCTCAAAAAACAAAAAAAAGTATTTACTTATTTGTTAGTAAGCCTACATTATACAAATTGATTACATGCTAAAAATTTTAATGACTTCTTTGGTTAGTAATTACACAAAATTAATTACAAAAAATTGTTTTTGACTATTCTTTCATTTTTACACCAGCCAAGCCTTTGCCTCCTACCTCAAGAGATCCCTTTTTCCTACTTTTTTTATTTATTAAATCAATCTTTCAATAATCAACCAGGCAAGTCATACTAGGTTATTTAATATTCTACTTAGTTTTCCTAAAATTACTATTTATAATAATTATTATGTTTTATTCCTCCTCACGTTTATTAATATATGCACATTTATTTTTTTTTTTACTGGCAGTATTTTTACAAGATCTTCAAGTTTGACTTTTTTTAAAATGAAATAAAAAAGTTACTTGCATAATTTTCAAGGTACTCATGGTTTATACTGTATTGTGTCACATTGAGAAGCCAATTATAATGGTTGGATCATGAATCATTCTCTATCTGCCATACCAGGGCACCACTAGGTTATTAGAACCTAGAAAATCTCCTTACGTAGGTAAATATAACCTGTTCTGAATGCAGACTAACAATTAGTCAATTATATCATTACAAACTATAATTATAATTTTCAAATTGCACCCAAATTATTACTTAAATAATAAGTGTGATGCTCAAGGCTAAATGGATTTGTAAATTATCATGAGAAACCAGTCAACACTTAGACAAATCCAATATCAATAATCATCAGCAACCACATCATTTATAAAATGTAGACAACTTAAATAATATACATTTATTGTTTTTTTTTTAGTTTTTCAATTTAGTCCACAAAATACTTCTTGTATAACATATATATATATATTTAACATTATTTGTCTTCCATTTGGAAAAAAAATTAAAGTCGATTAATTTGATAAGGTGTTGATTTTTATATTGATTTTCCAATCTATTATCTTCCCACACCATTTTTATATTTTATATTTTACAATTTTCTGTTCTTGTTGTCTATTGGAGAATCTTAAATCTTGTTATACATCAGTGCATGCAGTGCCTCTACCATGGTTTTTTTTAATAATAATATTCACTATATCGTTAAAAGCAGGTCTAATCTAACTGAAGCATTGGTATGATAGTACTATAAATCAGATATGGATAAACTCACTAATGTCACTTATATATGTTACCTATAAAATGTTTGTTTTAACACACATATATATATATGTATGTATGTAAATTCCAGCAGTATAGACCTCATACCTAAACTAATAAATATTTAAGCAACCTGTTGTCAAGGCAACAACTATAAATAGATGGAAAAAGGAAATATACTTCCAGCTCTCGTTGATCATTTTAAATAAACTATTAGTGTTAGACATAATAAGTAAAGAATTAATATTCAAACTCTATCAATAGCTTTACTCAAACTTTATATCTACTGACCAGATTAACTATATAAATATGTGTGTAATTAGTCATATAAAATATTTAGTCAAGAATGAGACTAATATTTTAACACACATAACTTGAAGATATGTAAATTAAATAGTGAGACACCAAAAGGTTAAGCAATTTATTAAAAATCTTACATCATAAATTCATGGGATATAAATTTTTGATATGATAATCATATTGAATAGAAAGATAACTTTTAATATATATATATTATAAACAAGTGACTTTTTAATTGAACTGGATTTTAGTATCGTTATGTGAGTGTTTATACTTCTACATGTAGAATAAATACGTATTAAGTTCAACAAACAGGTAATGCTCTAATAATTGCTTTTCTACTTATGGTGAATAAAAAGTTAAAATCCAATGATCTTAATTTTGTAATTAAGGGGGAGAAGAGGGTAGTAAAAACATTTTCCAGTCTTTCAAAATCAAAATCCGAAGATTATATTATTATTGTTGTTACATAACTATAAAATTAAACTGAAAATTTAAGTAAAAATATTGTTTACAAAAGTATTAAGAAAATAACATGATTGCGACAAAAAAAAGTTAAAATTTTAAAGAGTATTTGGGGATTAACTCAGAAGTCATATCTAATAAATAAGAATAGATATAAATGCTATTTAAATATATATATAATATTATTTTTAGGTTTCAAGTTCTATTGCTTTGAACTTACTTTTAAAACCAAAATTAAATGTATATTCTTAAATGCATAAATCTAAGTTAGAAATTATATAAATACTGACACTTATTATACTTTATATAGTAGAGACTTTCGCTTTATTATATTTTATTTCAAGCCCTCAACCAGTTTACTTAAATCGGCGGAAATTAGTTTATGCCTTGTTAACAGTTCTATGTATGTCTAATTAGCTTAGATAATGGTTGTCAGAGATTTGACTGGAGATTGTTAACGTTGTTTAGTGGGTGAACGATGTGCTTGTGCAATGTTTAATGTCATGTCTTCTATATGCATAGTAATTTTTTCTGCACATACAAAAATATAGAGAGAAATGATTACAAGTCTAAACGTATATGTAACTCATAGAGAATATGTTTGCTTTCTGCTCTCTAGCTACAATATTTGGCAATTTTTTGTAATATGGGAATATAACACCATATGTTGTTTATGCATGAGGTGTGACAATTTAATTGCTGGAATGGCTTTGTAATGGCGTCCATGACCTAATTGTATCAAAATCACACAAGTATTGAACATTTATGTTGATAGAGTTGGATGTTAATTATTTTATTGAGAAGATAATAAATATTTGCACATACACATTGGCATAAAAATGGGTGATAGTTTGCTCAGTGAGAGAGATTTTTGGCCAAAAAAATATCAATTACTCAACTAGATCATCCTGCCTATTTAGTTGACATAGTTCCGTGTAAATTTTGGTTATTGTCAAAATTAAAATGTGCGTGGAAAGGTGATGATTGTCTACTATAACTAACACCCAAAAAATGTGCAACAGCTGTTCAATAGTATTCCTGAAATTAAGTGCTCCCAGGAATGGAAAAGCCATTTTAATCAGGATAATAGATGCACAAGAGATTATTTTGAAGGTAACAGTTATCCCTAGTGCAGACTTCCCCAAATATATTTTATAAAGGTGCATTAGAATTAAATTGTTACACCTCATAAATGATTGTCATTATTATCTTTAACCAGAGAGGTGAATTTTCAAATCATTTGTGATTTATTGCCAATTATTTAAATTGATTTCAATTTGTGATTAATAAAGCAGAAAATTCCATCTTGTTTTTTAAATTTTACAAATGTAATATATATGTAAAAATAAATAATTACAGTTCCAAACATACACTGTGCATTTTCACTCCTCATGTAATTATTTTTTAAAAGGTGGCCTACCTTCTAGCTACAGTATTTGACAACTTTTTGCAATATGAAAATGACTATTCAATATCACTCTCTTTTATTAATATAAGGAATTGTCACTAATAAGTTTAGCTAGAGAGATGAATTTTTAAAAAGGACGCTAGTTTTAGTGTCAATTATTTAAATCAACTGCAATTTTTGATTAGTTAAGCAAAGAAAATTTGTTGTTTTTTAATCTTTAAAATCAAAGATTCAAAAATAGTTTAAGTAAAAATAAATTATTAAAATTTTAAATGGTATATGCAACTTATGGAGAATACTTTCCAATGCCAACTATTTTTTAAATAGTAGATCTGACTTCTGGAGTAGCATTTGACAAATAAAACTTGATTGACATAAACATTTATCTATCTGGATAAAATTCCTAATGACAAACATCAATATGAACAACAGATATAGTTAGCCACATTGCATATTATAAAATAGAGTTTTAATAAATTTTATATTAAGAATTCTAAATCAATTAATACACACAAAAAAAACTTTTTTTAAATTGTGGCTTACAAACATTTACATCTTATAAGTGATATTTAGGGCCTTTTGAATTCCACCATTTGTTATTGTTACGGTTGATTGAACTTTTTAAAAATGCTAAACCTTTCACTTCTGTATAAAATCTTCATTTTACACTAAAACTCAATAAACTGAACTTGATTTCTTTTAATTTACTTTTATAAATGAATAATATTGTAAAAAATCATATTTGAATTTGATAAATATTTAAAAACTTAATTGTAAATAGGAATAATGCATGTAAACATCATCATGATGTTAGTGCAAAAACTCTTTTAGAAAATGAATGAAATCTTTTTTATTTTAAGCTTTTTTAAAAAAATGTGAATTAGTAAATGTCGATTTGTGATGAATTGATCAAATCTGCTTTAAAATCTGATATTTGCTTTATAATTATTAAAATATTTTTAAAAATTCTAACACCATGACAATTTTACCAGGTGATGCCATTATTAGATGAATTTCAATAAAATGTTGCAAAATCCATGTCATGATTGTAATTACAGTTAAGCTTATTAATTTCTTTTTATAAAATAAAACATAAATGAATAAAATTAAATTGAATGCATGCACCCTTTTTGTTAAGTATGGAAAAATAATTAGAAGTATTTAATAAATCATTTTTATTCCAAAACTTCTTAGGAAAAATTTGACACAAGGAAGGATCAACTTCAAGTAAAAACATTTTCTTCAAAAAGAATATAGTAAAGATAATGATATTTGTTGACTGGTCATAAAATACTTATCTCTTGTGATTTTTCCCAATTAAAAACTCAATAAAAATTGTACAGCAGACTCTTAATTGTAAAAAAAATCTTAGGTTAGCATAACTTATGATAACAATAAAATAGTGATTTAAATTAATGGCATTACCATGTTTATTCTGAGGGAATCAGCCAACAATATCAGTGAAGATGAAATTTATTTTGTCAACTTACAAACATAGAAATGTAAAATTGTTGCATTTAATAGTAAGGAAATATTGTAGTAATATTTAAAAGGTAAGAAAGTTTAAATGATATAGTGATGCAAAATTTATATATACAAAGTTATAGATAAATATTCTTACAACATTGCTACACAAAATCATTACAATTATATGCTATTTATTGCCTATATACAATCTCAAGTTACAAATAAAACCAATTTAAAATTAAAAGTAGAATAATTCATGTATATTGTGTTTTGAGACATATCCAATGTGGCACTTTCTACCAAAACATCAACTTTTCTATGATATACAAGAGTTCTTTTAAATACAAGAGATTTCATGTATTGAACAAAAACATAACTACATTATAAGAACTTTTTTAGAATAGTTCTATTATAAAGTATTTTAATTTTTTAACCAAAAAGAAATCAGCAACTAGTCTTGTTTTTGGAAAATAAAAATGTATCTAAAGGTTTAATTTTCAAAAGGTATGAACAAATAAAATAGAATTACCAACCTAAGTGCTTCCAAAAATATCTCCACATTATTTATTTCCATTAGTATTCCATAATAAATAAGCTCCTACTACTATAAAAAGATTATAGTTATTGTATCATCATCACTTGATATTTTATATGATCATTGCATAAATGATCATGTATGAATCCATTGTTGTTATAAGCATTCTCTAGTGCATCTTGGTATTGATGATTCTTGGTTTAGATGTTATATATATATATTGAAACAGACAGATCGGAGAACCGATCTTCGTTTCAAGTGTTTTTATGTACGGTAATTCAAGCTACTGTTCGCCCGCAGTGAGGTTTTGTCTATTTCAAATTATAATAAAATTTAGTTATATATTCTATAGTTTATAAATAAATATGTAAAGTTTCCGTATATAAATGTCGCAAACCATGAAATAATATTTGTGTGTGCGTGGTTTGCGAATTTATATCATTTAATTTAAAGTTTCAGTGCGGGCGTATTTGTTTTAAATTTTAGTTTTAAAATTGTATAAAGTCGTTTAAAAATACTGATCAAAAATCACATTCCTTTGATCATGTTTTTAATTAAAATCTAATTCACAAATGTTCAGACAATTAAGTTGTATTCAAAATTAGTAAGGAATTTTATATGTAATTACTGTATCGATTTAAAAATAGGATATTAAATTAAAAGATTGCTAAAAACAGATAATTGATTGTTGGTCAAGCTGCATCGCTAGAGGCTAGAGAAAGTAGGCGGAGCCTAAAACAAAAACAAGTCGGAAAGGTCAGCAGTGGCAAATTCTAGAAAAAACGGACATTCTAACTTTGGGTGTTTGAGAGAGGTAGTCTCGAGACAACACAGCAGTTAATAATAATTCAAATATCTTATTAAGAAGTTTACCAGTGAATCGCCATGTTCATGGGCTAATTGCCAGGAGCTGATCTCTGCCCGCCAATATGGATCCTCGTGCCGCTGTTTGATCATGTTTCATATACTTCAGAATTTCCAACTTCCAATCTCAAAATTTACTATGCCTTACAAATAACTTTCAAAAAGGCGCCTACGTTACAAGCCAAGCTGGATGAAGAAAAAGAGAACTTTGTTACATGAACTTTAATTTTCTTCCGTGCTTAATATTATTAATCAAGTGAATCATATGTAAGTCTTTATATCATTTATAATGCTATTATTTAACCTGTCAGTAAATTTTCTTTTCTTTTTAACCCTCTGCTCTAGTCTTTAGAAATAATTTATAACATTTGTAATTAATCGTAATAATCATTTAAATGAATGCATTTATATTGTTTTGTGTATTGCTTATTCCATGAACAAACGATGCCAATAGTAAACTAGTGTACTATAACGATCAAGTTATTTTAAAAGTAATCCCACTTTCTGAATTAAATATTCTGTCACATTCCGAGTTGATAAATGTTAAGTCACTTTATTATTCTATGTTAAGTTGTTATAAAATTACCATCTAAGTTTCAATATTAAATATATATATAATAGTTTCAAAGTGTTACCTTAATGTTATGTATAATATGAGAAATAATTCACTGAATAATTTGATCCTATCGTTACCGCCTGTCAACCAAGGGTTAAGAGTCCCAGAGTAAAATTAACTAATTATGTTTTTCACCTTGTTTAATTTCGCTATTTTTATTGGGATAAGGACTAGCTGTGGCGTAGAAACAGACAAATAGTTTCCGGTTTTATATAATTTCTCTTAAAAACCGCTTCAAGTATTCGCCTTCGTCTGTGGCAGCCTTCCTTGCTGGTTGCGCGCTTCTACCATTGGGGAATGAAGCAGTTTCTTGGTAACTCTTGATCAGGGTTCAAAAGCGGTTGGCCGAACTACTTGGGGGCTTAGCCTTGTCGATATCGTTAGAGAAGTGATTACTGTAGGGCTTGAATAGGCAACCCGTTCATCTATCTTCCGCATTTATATAAAACGTACTCTTATTATAACCCTACTTTGTCGATTATATAAACACTCCTCCTTTGGCCGAGCCTTTCAAATAAAAGTAAACCTTTGAAATATTTCCCCTAATACCTGATTCTCTTAACCACTGTCAATTATTTAACTATCTATCAGTTTTACTAAATAAATTGATGATGTAGCCGCAAGAGGATCAGGAGTAACATTATATTTATAGCTTTGTATTTTATGTTGATACATATTTACTTTCTATTTCTTATTTCCTATATTTTTGCTTCATATTTTCTTAACACTTATTTAATCTAAATTTTTTGTCCTCCCCTATTCTCCGCTATTTAGCTTCTGTCTGTATTGGCACTTAAATATCGTTACGAGCGTCCCGGCTAGAGCTAATAACCTCATTAACGTAAATTTTGTCCTGTTCTGCGGCAGAAAGGGAACGGGAAGACTGGGGGGGTTTGGGTTGAATTGGGGTTGGGATTATCAGGCGGGTTGAACGGGGGGGGGGGTTTATATATATATATATATATATATATATATCATCAACCATTATCAATCCACTGCAGGATGAAGGTCTCTCCAAGTTTAATCCATCTTCTCCGATCTTTAGCTTCTCTTTTCCACAACACCCCTGCACATTTTCTTATTTCATCCATCCATCTCACATATGGTCTCTTTCTGGGTCTTTTACAATCTCTTGGAATCCAGTTTAAAATTTCAATTGTCCATCTATTATCATTTCTTCTAACAATATGTCCAGCCCAACTCCATTTCAGTCTTTTAATTTTTTCAATAAGGTCAGTAACACCTGTTTGTTCTCTTACCCATACATTGCATTTTTGATCTCTTCTTGTTACTCCCAACATACATCTCTTCATACTCCTTTGAGTGGTCTGAAGTCTCTGTATTGCTCTTCTATTAAGTGTCCAAGTCTCAGATCCATAAGTAAGAACTGGTAAAACACATTTGTTAAAAACCATCCTTTTCAAACACATAGGCATATTTCCTTTTAGCATCAAGTTATTTCTACCAAAAGCACTCCAACCAAGTTTAATTCTATGATTAATTTCCTCCATTATGTTTCCATCTGTATTAATTATCTGACCAAGGTATTTGTAACTGTTAACCTCTTCTAATTCTTCATAATCAATCTTTATTTTCATATTTTGAGCAAATCGATTAAACATTACTTTAGTCTTTTTAACATTTATCTTTAGTCCTACTTTTCTACTTTCATCTGCTAACTCCTGCAACATTTCCTGCAGTTCTGAAGCATTATTTGCAAAAACAACTACATCATCTGCAAAATCTAAATGACTTAAATACTCTCCATTTACTTTCATTCCTTTAGTTTCCCATTTTAATCCACAAAATACTTCTTGCAGCACTGCTGTAAAAAGTTTTGGTGATATGGAGTCACCTTGTCTTACACCTCTATCAATGTTGATTTTTCCAGTATCATTATGTAATCTAATTGTTGCTGTTGCATTTTTATAAATATTCTTTAAAATATGACAATAACCTGGATCTATACCTTGATGATCCAATGCTTTAATCACTGAAGAAATGTGTATAGAATCGAATGCCTTTTCATAATCTACAAATCCAAAACATAATGACAACTCATATTCATTTGTCCTTTCTATGACTTCTCTCAATACCTGGATATGATCTATTGTAATAAAACCACTTTTAAATCCAGCTTGTTCTCTTGGTTGGTGGAAATCCAAAGTTCTCTGTAGACGAGTTATAATTATCTTGGTAAAAATTTTATATAAAACTGATAAAAGGCTGATAGGTCTGTAATTTCTAATATCTTCTTTATCACCTTTTTTAAATATTAATATTATTACTACATTCTTCCAATATTCCGGTATATCTTTATCATTTAGACATTTGGTATATAACTTTGCTAAAATTGTTTCTATTTCTTGACCTGCCTCTTTTAATATATCAATTATAATTCCATCATTTCCTGGATCCTTTCCTTTCTTCATACATTCAATTGCATGTCTTACTTCTTCATTTAAAATTCTGGGCAATTCAGAAGATGTAATAGATATAGGAGGTACTTGTTCTTTATTACTATATAATTCTTGATAAAAATCTTCTACCAATTTCATGATGTCATCTCTCTTTTTAGTAATAATTCCATCTTTTTTTCTTATTGCAGATATAAATTTCCTACCAATACCAAAATGTTGTTTAACATTCCTGAGACTTTTATTTTCTTCTACAGCTTTCCTTGCTATTTCACAGTTATACTTTCTTATATCATTTTCAACTCTTTTCCGTACCATTTTACAAAATTCGAGATATTCAATTCTTTTTAATACATCACTTTTGTATATCTTCATATTCCTTCTTTCCTTCATAAATTCTCTACTCTCAGTAGAAATTTTATTAGTCAATTGCTGCTTTGTTCTACTAGCTATCTTTGTTGCAGTTTTTAAAAGTGTATCAGTTATTTTCATATTAATTTCATTCAAATCTGAATGATGTTCAAAATCTCCTAACACTTGAAACCTATTTGTAAGTTCTAATTTAAATTCATTAGAATATTCCTGAAGATTAGAAATATCAACTGTAAATATTGTTTTTCTTAATATTTTTTGTCTCTCTAGTTTTACATTAACACGTAACTTACACCTTACTAATCGATGATCACTTCCTGTGTTAAATTTATTAAGAACATTACAATCTTGAAATATATATTTCCTGTTAGTCAAAATATAATCCAATTCTACTGTACCTTCATTTGGATGCTTCCATGTCCATTTCCTTTTAACATTTTTCTCAAAAAATGAATTCATAATATAAAGTTTTTCTTTTTCTGCAAACTCCACAAGTTTATGTCCTCTCTTATTTCTATTACCATAAGCAAAATTACCTGCAGCAATTTCATCTTTCATTTGTCTACCAATTCTAGCATTAAAGTCTCCCATAACAATTTTAAAATGTTGTTTACTCTGATATATATATATATATATATGGTAATGGTATACATATGCTGTTACATTATTTTAAAATTAAAATAAAGGAAAAAATAAATCTTAAATAAAATTGATTTATTAAAAACTAAAAGAAAATTTAAAAAGTTATGTTTAACATATATATATATATATATATATCTCACAGATGGAAAACTATTTTCAAAAAAAGTATTTAAAAGTAAGAAATGTAAAAAAAATAATGTTCTAAAGATTAGTACTTTTAGTAAAATGTTATATAAAAGAAAATAAAAATAAATATTAATTAATTTCTATTTTAAAAATCATGTTTAATCTTATTAAATGGAAATAATTGTTTTATTAATTAAATGTAAAGCAAACTAGCCCTTGGGGCACTTAAATATTTGAAATGTCAGATTGTGAAGCAAAATGACCAATGCAAACATCAAGCTGTTCATGAGACAGAAACGAAAACATCTGGACCTTAAGAACAAATAACATCATGTTCGAGCAGTCTGTTGAATTTGTGATAAGGGGGGCCAAAAATAATAAAAGAGAAAATTATAGTTGTTGTTTTAATCTATTAATCTTGCAGCTATATTGCAGACTCTGTGATGCAATAAAATTAGTTTCCTTTGCATACACTAGCTGAGGCCTCCTGATGACAGTTCTTGACCAAGTAAATGGCAAGTAGTGGCTTTATCTCCAAGGAGAATGGAAAATCTACAAAAGTGATCACTAGGATGGACTTCTATCAATCTGCCAAAATCATGGGAGGTATAAATTGTGATAATCCATATGAACTTTTACAAACTTGCAAATAGTAAACTTAAATGAACTTTATCTGACCAAGAATAGGACTTTAGATCAGTTAATCATTTTTTTTTATATTTTATTTATAATGTTTGCTAATTATTTCCATTTTTCTTTTATTTATTTTTATCTGTTAACTAATTATTAAATTTAAAGTTGGGTGTAGATGGATGCATAGATTCATTAATGTTTATCTTAGTTTAAGGGTGTTAATTTCAGACTATTTGTTTCGTAGTTAAATTGATGCTGGTAGAGGGATATATGGGTATTTATATCAATGTAATGTGAAGTGTGCTAGCATACAGAGCACTGTGCATGGCCCAGATATGTAGCCATATTTTTGCAGTGGATGCTGATATATTTCCTGCGATATTGATCCCCTTTCGCTCTATGGGTAGGGACTATAAGATGGCAAAGACCACTCTCCCTCCATATGAAGCATTTCTTTTTTAATGTTTTATATATATGATTCCTTCACCAGACAGATGCACATTCCTGTACTGGATGATGATCATTTCTTTTAAATAATATCATGCTGCAGATGCACATTCCTGTCAGTGTGGTTTTATGCTAACATCTTCATATTGCATTGGTTGCATCTGTATATTAGGAAGCGAGCATTGGTTTAGCTACAAACTTTTAGCCTGAGGTTAGATGTTTTGAAAAGTTTTAATTGCATAATCTATGTAGCTTATCTATGCTCAACATTCTAAAACAAAATTATATAAACTATCTATCTGTGTGGATTTTAACTAAAGTATAAAATAATAATAACAAATTAAAGTAAGATTAATTTATTCATCAAATTCAAATTTATATATGTGCAACAACAAATGTTTTTGTGTATTATTACTTGCAGTGGCTTATTTAATTTTTTTATTTTAATATTGAAATACATTTAATAAGTTATATATTAAATCTCTGCATCGCCTTGAGCTAGTGGCATGGACTAGTGATCAAAGTAGAATCTTAACAAGAAGTATCTGGCTACATTATAATTTTTCTAGGTTCGAATAGCCTAGTGGTGCCCTGTATAGAAGATAGGGTAAAATGTCTAATTCTCCAACCGTTATAATATATATATGGCAAAAGAGTTAATATATTTAACATTGTAAATATAGGGGATTTGTACTCAGACTAAGCAACATTTGGTTGGCTTGAAGTCTGTCCATTAAAGTATACAGATTTGCTATCTTAATATAAATAAACTGAGCATTGATTATATATATATGTGTGTGTGTGTGTGTGAGTGATGATAATCTGGACCAACTGATGAGTGCTGGTTCAGCATGAAATATGCATATTGGTAATTGTTTATATTTTCTACATGTGTGTGGTCATATGTATCAGTAGTATGAAATAGTGTGGATACTTGAAGGTTGCTTGAAAATCTGAGTTCAAATCCCTTATATTTACATGTAAGTTCCAGGTATAAGAATGTCTGTATTTCAAATCTTATATTAATATTGATTTTTAATTATAGCATTTTTTTATAAAAATAATCAAATAAATATGTGTTTAATTTTTTTCATTGTATATGACATTTCATTTGACAACAATCCATTAAATTATTGTTTCTTATTTTTTATTTTATTGTCTTTTTGTAAATTCTTATCTTCCTAATTTTAATTACATTGATTAGTTTATTAAATTGTTAATCGTGTATTTTTTATTATTATTGCAATTATTTTTATTTAAACATTTTTTTGCCCACCATTCATGATTCTGAATATTATCACTATAAATATATGTTTTCAAATTCAACCGTGTATATATAAACTAGACAATTATATTCACATTTTTTTCAGTAAAAAAAGTTTATAATGCAATTTTACGAATAAAAATTATATCAATACATCATAAATTACATAGTAATTATCATTCTGTCAATGTTATTACAAAGAACTGCTTTCAACAAGACATTTGCTAGAGAAATGAAAAACAAATTCGCTTTCTTCTGTCAAAAGAGAAGAATTTTAATATCTGTTTTTATTATGATCATGTAGAAATGTCGGCACACTTATGTATATATTTTTTATTTACTAAGTATTCACTAAGATATATTTAATATATCAAAGATATATGTAAAAATATTTTTAAACACGTGACAAAATTGGTTTATCGGAATGAAAATAAGACTATAAACAAACAATAGTTGGCCATCCATATCACTGTAAAGAATCCAGCGATTATTCCTGAAGATATATTATCACCTCTTTTCAGATATAACATAATGATATTAATCGATTAAAAATGTTATCCATCTTATGAATAGATAGAGAGCCCAATCACACAGCTGAATTATTTATTCCTCCATTCTGTCCTGTTCATTACTCAGATCTTTAATTCCACATATCTTATCCTATCTCTTATATAATGATCCAAACGAAGTGGTAGATCGCATCGCACCGCACCGCACTACCAAAGGGCGCCATCTAGGCATTTGAGCCTAGAAAAATTTATAAAGTAGGCAGATACGCGCTGTTAGGATTCCACTTTATTTACCTATTTAGATCGTTAGCCCATTGTCACTAGCTCAGTGGAATAGCAGAGATTTAATAATATCATTTACTAGTATATAAAAGAATAAAGTAAGCCACTGCCAGTAATTATCATACAAACAGATTTATTTATGCACATATATATAAGATTTAAAATTATTTTAGTATTAGTTTTACATTTTAACATTATTTTTAACTTTACCTTAGATTTTAATTTACATTTTAATTTCTATTATATTATAAGTTTACATTTTAATTAAGTTCGCACAGATGGGATTATAAAAGCTTGTTATAATAAGTTGCTATAGATCGGTTACATAGATTACACGGTTAAAAACATTCCAAAGTAAACATAAATGATCAAAATACAAAATTATTGATTACTGACAATTGCATAGGGAATTATAAGAAACCCTCCAGTATTCATCGTAAGATACTTGCATCGTCACCAATAACTTAAAAGACATCCGAATAAATACATTTTAGATACTCACCGTAAGGTATCATTATTTATCGAATGTCTATATATTTTGATCAAATATGAAAACGCAAAACATAGTTAACCGATAAACAATCCATGCAAGCGTCTATAAACAACTTAAATTTAATGCATTTTTATTTAGGGTCGAGTATAAATACTACATAGATTTGCATTGAAATTAAAATATTCTATCCCTATTTAACCTTAGGCTAAAATTCGCCGTCAAACTGTCATCAATCCATCTGATACATCGATGTATTCAATGTAATACGAAATACGGCAGCACCAAAAGAATTAAGAAAGACATTGACTCTCAATCAGATAGGAATATTACATCTATCTAACGAGAAGAACAATAAAAAAAAACTCCATAGAAAGGAACTGCGTTCTCCGTCTTATAATTCCTTCCATAGGCAAACGGGTGAGTGCGGCGTATATATAAACGATTCTGCCCGTAGTGAATCTCCGATTACATATACTAACTACATCAATATATCCAATCCATTGACCCAATCTAACAACGACATAAATAACCTAAGATTACCCTCCCCTAATATAACTTTACAAATCTATACAGCCATTCACGCCTGACTTAAGTTTAACATTTTTATAATTAATTTAACGGAAAACAACAATCATAATAAAACTTAAAGAACAAAAAATAAATAAATGGAAATGATTTTACAAAATAAATAAGAAAAAAAATACATCAAATAACATTATTAATTTAGTTTGGTCAGATAGGAAACTAATGCAATTATTTTAAATACGAAAAGTTTTTAACTTAATGTTCATTAATTGTAAAGTTCTTACGGTTTTAAACAGTTCATCTTTATCTGTCGTTTGTAAGTTTAAACGGGAATTCCCACGCCGTCCTGAAGATATTGGTATACATTTAGCCGATGTTTTATTTATTCATTCGGAGGTTTTTTAATTTAGTTGGTCCTCAATGTAGGAAACGATAGTTCATTTCTCCCTTCTTTAACAGCTGAAAGAATTGACCGTGCGTCTGTCAATTCCTCCAACTACATATAGTCACATCGTAATAATCAATTTCCAGTCACTAGTCACTGATTAATAATTTCCCAAATTTTCCTTTTATATTAATGTGAAGGATTGAATTTACATTACGTCATCGATGAGATGATCCTTTTCGTTGAGGTCCGATTCCATAGGGATTTCTTCTTATTTGCTAACAGTTTTTATTGTTTTTTTATCTGACAGGTGTTTTTACATTTAAATGCTGAAGGCTGGTTTACATTTAACTAATTAACAATCATTTCCATTTCTAATTAATTACCCTGTTTTCCAAATCAAAATATATTTAAAGACAGATTTAGAGATATAATTTTATCTCCAAATCTTTTTAAAATTTAGTTTTAAAAATACCTTTTTCTTTAATAAAAATTTTATTTTAATAATTTTTATTATCTGTGCGACTTAATATATAAGAGTTTAAGACGATATTTTAATTTCAATTTTTAATTTTTAAAGAAAGTTTTTAAATGCGAACTTTTTATTTTAACTTGTTTAATAATTATATATAAAAAAACAATGTAACGAACGTCTGTGCTCGTTACACTTATATTATCCTGCAAAGTCATTTTTTCACTTTCTCTTCATTTCTTTTTACCATTTCTTCTACAGTCTTTATTAAACTATTCTTCTGTACATGTCCAATCTAGTTTTATTCATATCTCTAATTTTATCAATTGGTCATTTTCCCCATGCTTTCTAAAGCTTCCTCATATGTCATTTTATTTATCTAGCTAACTTTCTTCATTCTTCCCTATATCCACATTTTATAGGTCATCAATCGATTCCTATTTCTTTTACTCACTGTCTACATTACACAAACATACAACAATACACCTCACATACAATACTTCATTGATTAATCTTTTCCTTAATTTCCTCTTCAAGGGTCCACAGAGTGTTTTTCACTGTCCAAATCTCACAACCATACAATGATATGCACCGCCCATAACATTTACTAATTAACCTGTTTCTTAATTTCCCTTTCAATGGTCCACATATAAATTTATTTATCTTAATATAATAATACATAAATTTTAAAGCATTCTAATTTAAATATGATATGAGACAGATGACAGCCTCTTTCTTTGATCAGTAAAGATGTCTTATTATTTAGTGCTTGTTTATATATATATACTTGTTTCAAATTAATTAGCTGACTTTTTATGCAAAAACACACACACATATATAGTATAAAGTATATTCAATGCATCAGCTAAATAGCTTTTAAAATATCCTTTGTTCATTTATTCCAATACTACTAATTCGTCAATTCATCCCATGTTATTATTATGCAAAAGACTATTGTTCTTTGATTATTCACTTTCTACTATTTTTTTTTTTTAAAAACTGCCTCAATAACTTTTAGGAATTGTATTAATGTAAAATCTTAAGTGCCAAGGGCATGTAAATATATTTACCTCAGAACAGTTTTTGCATTGAAATAACTTATTTCAAGTCTGGTGCAAATGGAAGTTCAAAATTTCTACTTTTGATATAGTACAGGCTGATTTGAATAAAATTGAAATAGATATATAATTTTTTAAGAAAATAATATAAATATTTTTACTATAAGTGTGAAGTATCAAAAATAAAATTGGAATAAGTGCAAATAAATTAATGCTGACTTTAATTAACTGTTTAGCAATTTGACCTTTTTTTGTTCCACCCATTGAGAGTGCTTGAAAATGTTCATTTTCACTACTATATAAAATCTTTATTTTATATTAACCTTTCCATTCATCTTCACAGGCAAGTTTTGTGTGAAATTTTTAGCAATTAAAAAGTTGGATTTTTTTTTGCTGGTGAAATTTTGTAAAACTTTTTTTTGTATGGCTTTAAAATTTTTATATATTTACATTCTAATGTTTTAGTTACAAAAATATCAAAAGATGGCAGGAAAAATTGAATAATCACTATGTAAAAGGAACTGAACCTCTTGTCTTATGAATAGAGATTATTTCTTTGGTGATCATAAACTTTACCAAGTGTATTCCATGGAAATATTATGATCATCTAAAAACTTGATTTTTTATTAAGTTTATGATTATATTGTTATCATAATTGTGTCATAATTATTAAAAATCAAAAATAAATATTTTCATCTGAATATTATTACTATAAAGATTGCAGTTATATTGTTATTGTTTTTATATTTAGTGATATCATAAAAATAAGGAAAAATTGTAAACATTTAAAGCATAAATTGATATATTTAGTCATTATTAAAATAAAATTGTTCAGATTTTTAAATTCAACATGAAAAAAAAAGATTTTGTTCATTTTGTAAATTGAATTGGCTCCACATGAAATTTAATGATGTGACAGCATTTGGTTTGCATTAAAATATATTTTTTTAAATAATTCTGAAAATTAAATGTGATTTTTTAAATTTTATTTATTTTCAAACAAAAATATCTATCAAATGAGATCAAATTTATTATATTCTGATAAATAATAATGGTTTAATATTAAAGTGAAAATTGAAAGCTTTAAGTAAATGAGAACAAAGAAATCTGTCAGAGTGCAGCAGTTATTAACACTTGATTTTTTTTAAATTTAATTTTATAAATGATTAATATTCTAAAAAATAACATTTGACATATTTAAATATTTGAAAAGTGACTTGTAAGTTAAATAATGTACCATTCATGTCATCAATCAAGTTTTTAAAAAATCAGCAAAATGTTTTTTAATTTTTTTAAGGTGAATAAAGAAGGCAGATTTCTGATAATCTATAGAGTTTTTCTTTAAAATCTTATATTTTCTTTATAATAATTACGGTACTGGGAAGGTTTTAACACCATGTTGATTCTGACATATAGTGATGTAATAGATGCTGTCATTTTTTCATTATTAAACTTTTATTTCTAAAAATAAAAAATAAATGAACAAATTGAAAGTTTATATTTTTGTTTAAAACAATCTATTTGTGTGTAAAAATAATCAAAAAAATATTCATGTCCAGTAGCCATGTTGTTCTGTGTCAAACAATGCAATATCCCTTAGCTGACTATTCCTTTGATGTAAGCCAACTTTCCATAATATACTGATATCTTTAGATTTTTTCCAGATAAAATGTCACTAAAAGCATTATGGAAAAAAATATATTATAAAAAGAGCAGCAAATCATTTCAAAGTTACAAAATGATGTTCTTTCGAAATAACCATAAACATTTTGTAATGCTTGGAAAATCAGATAGATTAATAATACAAAAAATAAAATATAACATAGACTCTAAAACAATCAAATATATATTAAAATGGTTGGGATGAGCAAACAACAGTAAAATCACCACTAGGGTGATTTAAACCACCCCAACACATTCTAATGCCACACAATACTTTATTTTATTTGGCTTGGTGATCATGGAGAGGGAGAAATTCTTAGAATTCAATTGTATTTATACAATTTCTGTGGCAAACAAGACACCCAACACTATATATACACATACACACATACCTATATACATATGTGTGTGTGTGAAAATGGAAACACTTTATTAGTAATAAAATGATAGACAAAAATTTGTTGCTGGACTTATAAGAGATAGTGGGAATTACATTAATTAGTGATTACATGTGTCAAGAATTTCAATGTATAACATATATATATATATATATATATATATGGGGGACCTCATATAATGTATCTATTTTGAAATTCCTCAAGCAGATACATGATAATAAATGATAAAGAATAAGGGTAAGTAACTAGAAAATATGGTTAAATAGATGATCATATTGCTCTCATGATCATGACCCACCAATGCTGAAATATCAGGCTTTAACTCTTTAATGAAGTTCTCTGATCTAAACTGGTCTCAGTTTCAAGTTGCTTTAATTCAGTCATTTTTAACACTACTGTAAAGATTTTATGCTCTTCTTTAAAGGTTAAAAAAGTTCTGTATGATGCTGCCCTCTCTTGAATTATTTTACAAGTAAAAAAATCAATAATATTCAAATTTTAGGTTAACAATGGAAGAGGGCAGTCTGTTTTTGATGCTGATTGGTTGTTAACCATCACGGATAAAGAAAACCACTTGTCAATAATTTTTACCACTATGATTTCTTTTGTTTCATTTCGAAAGTGATAAACGAATGTTTTAGACCATTTTAAAAGTATTTTTTGACATATTATAAATTATTTTGATAAAATATGCTAAAAATAAAATTATTATAAAAAAATAGTTAAGATTTTAATAAAAATATTTACTTTTCTGCAATGTAAAATTGAGAAAGAAATCACTGGCATCAGCAACACTTTTTAGTTTGTTACTAACGTTCATTTTAGATTTGCCACTATCGAATATTTTTATAATTATAAATAAAAATTTATTTTTGAAAAAACTTTCATTCACTTTCTTAACCTGACAAATTATTAATATACTTTTTACAAATGAAACTAAAGTGAATATAATATTAAAAGATGAATATATTTTTATGGTTGAATTTGTGAATTGACCAATTAAAAGTTTAGAGTTTACCTCGTTTGGCCAATAAAATTGATTGTCACCATAGGGGTTGATATACATAAGGAAGGAAGGCAGCACTGGGTTGCTACATTAATAAAGGCAGCACTGGGTTGCTACATTAATAAACAATCCAATAACAAGGTAGACTGGAATATGCTTGCCTCCATGAGGACATGGCCAAGTCTCTATAAAATAAATGGATCATGGTAGGAAGGAATGAGCATCTTCCTCATAATCATCAATACATATCACCAACAGGCAGGAATGATCCACTGCCCAATTAGTAATATAAAATGAAGGTCCATTGGGCCTGAATTAAGAGGAATATTCCTGCATTTACATGGATTATATTTAAAAGGGGTCTGGAAAATTAATTTTCTCCAAAGCAGGAAAGTGCATCTGCTTGAGGAATGACATACAATAAACATGATATTAAATAACCCAATAATACCAATATATATATATATATATATATATATATATATTGGGTATATTTAATATCTCATATATATATATATATATATATATATAATGAGAAATTGGCCTTAAACTTAAATATACATATAAATAAATTGTGAATAGTTATGTCATAAGATTACAATATGCAAATGTCTATTACATGAGGCTAATTTAGGGCTGACACTGTTATATTTTTAAAAAATATTTGCTGATAAAATCATTCCCTGCTTAACTGAAGATCTATCCCATAGGTCTTACATATATAAAGACATTGATATGACAGCCCAATAATTATAATATATATTAAATTGCATCACATATTTTATAGAATAAACTATTGTAATATAATTTTGTTATTTATATCATAAGTTTTATAGAATTGGAAATAGCATATCTGCAATATACATATATATTTTATTAATTGTATTGCAAGTTTTATACAATTAAACTAGTGTATCTGTTGTACACACACATATATATTTGTCCCTTTCAAAATAAAGTTTTTCACTTTTATCTTTTTAACACTTGATTTTAGTTTTAAAATTGAAAGTTGTTTATAACCATTTGTAATTGTGTTAATGGCTAAATGACATCTTTTAAATAACAAAATTTTAAATAAAGTTTAAAAATAATATATAAACAAATTAGAATCCATGAAAGGAGGGATTTAAATACTTGATTTGACAGAATTACTGGACTATTATATTTTAGTCACTGAAATACTTTTGCTAATTTTGCCTCCATCTGATTTTTAAATAACAAGTCTAGCAGATTTAAAAAAGATCAAATACATTTTATTAGTCTAAATCTTTCTTAATATTGAATTAATTAAGTGTGAGTCAAAATATAATATGAAAGCACAGATTAATAATACAATAAGATTTATATAATACCAAAAGAAATCTAAGAATGTTTAACAAATAATTATTTAAGCAAGGAAATAAAAAATATTAAAGGGACTTTAATTGTTTACTGGTAAATTGAAATTTATAAAGGTAAAATAAATCACTCTTTTAACAGACCTTCAAAAGATTTTGGTATTTAATAAAACACTATGCTGAATTCTTAATATAGTTTCTTGGTCCTATGGAATAATGCTCTTGGATATTGGCTAGCCGGTCACTCAGTGACATTATATACTGGGAGCTTCCTTTTGATGGTGATAGCATAATATGTCAGCACCTTGGATTCTTAATTGTAGACAGGAACTTTAGTGGCATCACATTTCATAATCCCAGGGAACTCATACTCATGCTTTTCAAAGATGGTCAGAGAAATTGAGGTACTCTACTCACTGCTTATGGTATGACATAATTTAACAGTTTAAAAAGAACTTTACAAGAACTGAAACTCTTTCTTTCCTGCTCCTATATATATATATATATATATATATATTGTAACCGGCCGACTATGTAACCGAGATTACGGGCTTCGAAATAAACATGACACAGCGTAAGGCTTTATTTATTTTCTTATATCGACAGTTATTCACTGTCCACACAAGGGGGCGCCAGATACGATTATTTAAGTGGATTTTAATTACTCGCATCACCTTACATCATGTCAAAACGATTTCGAAGTCTAATCCCACCCACTAGCTCAAAACTCCCAGCATGGACCCATAAGGTTTCTCAAGGCCGTTACATGATTGTTTCGAGGACGACTCCTCCCGGAAAAGACGCATTGTCCGCTAATGAAAAATCAGCTTGGTTTTCTAATTAGTCGACTGCAGCATAAGATTCATTTATTGGTTGTCACTGACCAATGAGGTGGTTCGTTTACGCCCCGAACACTAGGCTTACAAGTTCATCCCCCCGATCTATCGTATATAACATAATTATTTGACGTTTACTTCGATTGATTATAGACCCACCCGCTCTTAAATCTATCTTAACTAAGGTTAAATAAGAAACATCATGACTTACGGCACGATGTTGACATAATTAATAAAGTAAATAAATTGAAATGAAAATTAAATTTAACTAAATATACTTCAAAGATACGTCAGTAAAGAATAAATAAACTACGGTTTTGAGTGTGTGTGAAAAGATTTGAGAAATGCTCGACTTGATTAGATATTGACAAATTTATTAAATATGAAAAGAAAACATTATTAATTGATTTATTACACACGCGCACATACATTCACGCTCACAGAGAATCATAATTAAACATAACATAATGTGACTATCGAGATAAAGTTCCTTTCTATTTGAGAAAAATATTTTATCTTTCCTTAGATTCACTTAAGTTCAAAGTTCATGTTTACAAAGTTCTATTACAAAGATAATTTATCATGATGAGGAAAATTTTAAGATTTGTTTGTGCAAATTTATGTTGGTTAATTATGAGATTGCCTGACGAGTTTATAAATTGAGTGAGTGAACATAATATAAAACATATTTACCTAGGATTTGATTTGGTTTTCCGCTGCTTCAAGTGTTACGAGGATTTGAACGCAGGTGATGCTTTCCATGCTGGAGTGATTTGCTGGTTTACAACGAATACAGATTGGTCTGGACGAGTTTGGGTATTTCACGGAACCTTACTATTATTAGGAGCATTAACTTCACACGACGATGTTATCGAAATTTCATAGCTTCGGAGATATTTCAGTAGCGGAGCGCCGATCAATCGCTGAAGGGTTTATTAGCCCCTCATGACAATCGACGCTCTTGGTATTAATTTCATAATGATCATTTTAAATACTGAGGAATAAATCAAGCTAATTCAGAACAACTCTATTGTTAAAAAAAAACATACGCATCGGAATAAAATGGGCAGGTGATAACTCGGAATACACAGAATCGGAAAACAAACTGAATCACCGTATCAATTGAACTGAATCGAACGAATCGAACCATTGAATAGGTTTTGACTAGTATTTATAAAGGTTGATCCTTATCTTGGGATCCAATCTACCCCCATAGTTCCCTGTTCCTGGAGTTGTCGTTCAGGTCCGCGTTTGAGGTATCTGTGCACTCACTCTTTGTGCTAAAGGCAATATTTATTTTGAGACAATCTCATTTTGCAATCTCACTCAACCAACCTTATCCTTCACACCTCGAATGCATGCGTGTGTGCGTGTGTTTTACCAGAACAATACAAGCTATATTAAATTTAGAAGTCGAGCATTTTATCTTTTCCTCAAATCTTTTCTATAAGTTTTATTCTAGCTAAAACTATATTTCTAAAATAAACATTTTAACTACCCCGTGGTGTCTTTGATTGACAATTATATTTTATTATTTAGGAGAGCAAATTATATTTATTATTTCTAAGAGTAAATTATATTTCCTTTATCATTTCTTCGCGAAGGCTATTTTATTAAATTTTTTTTATTACCTGAAAGCTTTAATCATTTAATTAGACGTTTACCGTCTGTATTTTATAAATGTATTTTATGAGCGGAAAAAAAACTATTACAGGTTATGAAAACAAATCACGAGTGTTTTAGGTTGCTTGCTGGGGGTGTGTGTGTGTTTATTTACATCGACTTGTCTTGTTATAATACATATACCGACTTTGTCTCGGTATAATATATATATATATATATATCAAAACAAAGGCATCCAGATGTTTTCCAAATTAATTAATTAATTTTAAAACTTACAAAAAATTATTTTTATAATTGAAATGAAATACTAGTTTTCTACTTCACCTTTGATTAGTAAGTAATTTAGATTGCGCTTTACGTAAAAAAATGAAGTTTGTCTCAATCTTATTAAAATTATTTTCTTTATTATCTAATAAAAGTCTTTCTGATTGTAGTCTTGATCAAGTTTAATTTCAAAATTTTACTAATTGCATTTTTATTAATTAGATTCCAAATACCTTTGGTTTTTTTAATCTATTCTCTTATGCTAATTACATATTTCTTATCATCTTTTACCATAATTGCAATGGTACACTAAAATATAAATTCAAAAAGTAGATTTTAATTTATACATTTTTTTGAACACCAATTCAGTTTAAGTAATTAGTTCAATTTTCTTTGCTGACTTGAACGCCCCTTTACTCCCACATAACAACATTATTTAAATTTCATAATAAAATTAATATTTTTTACATTATTTTTTTAAATACCTTTGAATTTAACTTAATGGCAACAATATATACATGAAGCATATATATATAAATTTGACCACTTCAATATATATGTATACTATAGAATAACAGACAAACTTACAGATTCCCTTATCTGTAGAAAAAATACAATGCCCATTTGAGATGTTATTTAAAATTGAATTATTTTACCTTCAATATATCTTATGTATATTGCATACCAGATGTACCTGGCCTTTTGAAATGCTATCATTTTTATATGTTAATTTGAGAGCATTACTTTTTTCACATTAAATTCTTTGTAATAAAATTACATCTTATTAAATATAATATTTGTAATAATTTATTAATTGGTTATTTTAACAAAAAGTTTATGAGATTTAAAGTAAATTAAACAAAAGAGTTTAATATTATATAAATATCTGTGAGAAATTTTACTGGCCTGTTCTATTTGGCATGTGAATTTGAAATACAAAAGTTATTCTTTATTAGTGTTGGAATTACATCCTTCAAACAAATGTAGTATTTTTTAATTGGTTGTGAATTTGACACATGACAGTTTTACAGATAAACATCCATGGACAAACTTACATTCACATTCAGACAACAAAGAAAATAGGAATTATATAAATATAGATAATAATATCAGAACTTCCATTTATTATATATATAAATAAATATTAAATTTATGAATTATTTATCTTCAAGTGTACAACTTGTATGAATTCTGTACAAATCAATTTTTTAAAATCATTTAAATAAACTTGCTAATAGTTCTCTTTCACGTGAATGTAATTCACTATTGAAATAAAAAATGAATCCACGTTCTTTCATTTTGCAGGTTTATTAACTATTTAGTTATGAATTTTTAAAATTTTGTTGAGAATATTATGATAAAATTTAGATTTTTGAAAAATAAAAATATTTTATAATGATTAATATATACACACACACCCAATGCATCCCAGTGAAAAGGGGACTGCTTACTGGTTCTCTCTCCAAGCTGCCTGAAGCGCCCTCTTTGAATTTACATATGATATAAAGGAATATAATACCACAAATTTTTAAGGTACTAATATTTCTGATTCATGAGTTGCATGCAGCATAGTGACAGTGTTTCAGACTTTAATCTTTGATGAAATAACCTGGTAACATCAAAATTTATTTAATAAGATAAAACTGCTTCTAATTATTTGAAATAATTCATTCTGTATACAGTAATGAACTCATAAGCTACTAAACAATTTTAAGTAGTTTATAAGATTTTATGATAGTAAGAAGAGCTTTGAAGATGACTGTCAAAAGTAGGACACACAGTATCATGTCATGTCATAACTTGTTGTGGTGAGTAACTGAACTATATTGTTATACATGTAGATTCAAAAAGAAAATTGCAGAATCTTGAAAGAAAAATCGATCACATTTTTACTGGGATATGATAAAGAAATGATGCAATTAAAGATAATATTTCTAATAGATTTGTAAATAATCTGATAATGGAAAGAAAGCTAAAGATTTATATTAGCCATGAACCTACAGGCTGAGGAAAAAATGTGTAATAATAATAATAATGATGATGATGAAATTATAATAATAATTGTATCTCAGACTTCATGTTTCCACCTGTAAATTATGTAACACTTTTTGAGTCTCAATAAAGTTTACCTTTGAAACACAATAATAATAATAATAATAATAATAATAATAATAATAATAATAATAATAATAATAATAATAATAATAATAATAATAATAATAATAATAATAATAATAATAATAATAATAATAATAATAATAATAATAATAATAATAATAATAATAATAATAATAATAATAATAATAATAATAATAATAATAATAATAATAATAATAATAATAATAATAATAATAATAATAATAATAATAATAATAATAATAATAATAATAATAATAATAATTCAATTCAATTCAATTCATTTATTTACAGTACAAAACTACAGCATAAAGCCAATTACAGTATTGCACCATAACAAATATATAAATACATAAATGAGTTTAAATGACAAATTATTAATATAATTATGTGCCATATTTCAATAAAAGATAATTAACACATTTAAAAATCTAAAGTAAAATTAAATATCAGCATATAAACAATTATTATTAAGACATTAATATTAACAAATAAATAAAAGGGATAAATATAAAGCACATAACAAAATAAATAAAACAATTTAATATTTTTTTTTTTAATAATTCCAACCATTAAATGTCTGTTTTTTAAATTATATAATAATAACCAAACAACAATTTAAAAAAAAATAAAAAAAAAATTAATTTTTACCAAACCACAAATATTTTCAACTCTAACACTTACAACCTTTATTAAAAAAAAAGAAAAAAAAAAAAAAAACTAATTCCCCCCCTCCCCAATTAACAAAACCTCCCATAAAAAAAAAAAGATGATTAGGAGAAAAAGAAAAAAATGCTAGAAGAAAAGATATAATTTATTTTTTTAAAATTGAGTGAAAAAATATATTTGTTTGAATTATTAATATATATATATATATATAAACAAAATCAAGTTAAACCAATCAAATCTGACATTTAAATTTAATAGCATTACAAAATTGATTATAATCTAAATTGAAGTAATTAGTATTGCTACAAATCTGATTATATAAAGATGGTAGCCTAAACAAAGGAGAAAATCTAAGAACATTGGAATGACAAGTTTTAATGTAACAAACAGAAGCAGACCGAGTATTATGCACATGAGATCTAATTATAACAGTAGAAATTGTATTAGATAAAAGAACTATTTTATTAACAAGTTTATAAAGATATTTAATATCTCTATATTGTCTTCTAGAAGAAAGATGAACAGTTTTATTTCCCAAAGAAACATATTTAGAAAACTTATTATACACTGATTGTAATAAATTACATCCCTGTTTAGAGCTAGGATTCCAAATGACTGAACAATATTCAATGATGGGAAGAACCAATGATAAAAATAATTTAAATTTTGTATCACCACTGAAATGATAACCAAACCTTAGAATAGTACCTATAATTTTTAAAGCCTTACCAATAATCATTTCCAAATGAGGAAGAAAGGATCCATTACTAGAAAATATAACTCCCAAATCTTTTTGGGATTCAACAGGAATAATTTTGTGAGAATTAATAAAATAAGAAAAATGCAAAATTTCAGATTTTTTACAATATGAGACTAAGGAACATTTACTGAAATTAACAGTCATATTATTTAGATCACACCAAGCACTAAAATTGTCTATATCATTTTGAAGAAGAGTGCAATCAAACACAGATGTGATTCTTCTAAAGATTTTACAGTCATCTGCATAGCACAAAAGATAAGAAGATTTTAAGCAATCCTTAAGGTCATTCATATAAATGTTAAAAAGCATAGGTGCTAAAATACTACCCTGAGGAACCCCCAAATTACATTTAAAATTAGATGAAATAGTATTATTAAATTTAATGTATGCAGTACGACCATGAAGAAAGGATTGAAACCAATAAACAAGCTTAGTAGAAAAACCCATTTGATATAATTTGTGAAGAAGAATACTGTGGTCTACTTTATCAAAAGCTCTTGATAAATCAAAATAAACAACATCAAGTCTCTGCTGGTCTTCAATTGCATGAGCTATATGATCATAAATTGTTAACAAATTAGTTTCTACAGATCTATTAGGTATAAAACCATGCTGTGAAGAAATGAATTTACTAATATCTAAAATAATAATAATAATAATAATAATAATAATAATAATAATAATAATAATAATAATAATAATAATAATAATAATAATAATAATAATAATAATAATAATAATAATAATAATAATAATAATAATAATAATAATAATAATAATAATAATAATAATAATAATAATAATACCCCCCTTAACAATGTTTAAATATCTTTTCCCACCTAATTTAATTTTTTTTTGTACATCACAGATACAAACTTAAACTTGGTTTACTCACTAGCAATGTAAATATATATATACGAAATGTCTTATAGCAAATGTAACCCTATGATCATCAATAAAGTTCTTTTCTTTGAAACATAATAATAATAATAATAATAATAATAATGATGATGATGATGATGATGAGGATGATGATGATGATGATGACAATAATAATAATAATAATAATAATAGAGGAAAATATTCATATATCTTAGTTTCTAATAGAAAGGTCTGAATAGTTAATTGTTATTTATTGCCTGTAAATAGGTTGTCCATACGACTCAGTTTCCATGGATTTGTTCTAGATTTATCTTTCTGGTCTAGGTGTCCCAATGTATTCCATCAAGACAGTTAATTGTCCTGGTTTTCTTAACCACTCATTTTTATTCTTACTTATATTTTTTAACTTTTGATTTTAACTTTATATTTAATTTTTATAAATTAATATTTATTCATTTAATGTTTTATAATTAATTTTTTGATTGGTTAATCAGTAATTGGTCCAAAATGAAAGCTGTTGTCCATTATTTTGGTATGTTAGTAATAAGTGATTTCAATTTGCGATTTTGTTGTGATAAATAATATATGTACACAAAAAAATTGTCATTTGCTTTTGATTATATTACAAATGAGTATATTGCTAGAAATGTAAATGTTATATGTTTTGTGATTTTTTAATTTCGTACTGAAATATACAGTAATCTTTAATGAATGTTTTTTTTTGGTTGTGTGTTTCAGTGAGGCTTTGTGGAAATATGGACATCCTATTTGTAAACAATCACAAATTATATATAAAAAATTTAATTAAATTCAAATCTAAAGCTGACATAATTGTTAACTATTATACCTATAAATGTTTTAATAAAAAATAAACATTACAGAAATAGATCATTTTGTAGCTAACATTAAAAATGGATTCCATTCAAGAGATCCTTCTTAAAATATTTTTTCTACTAGGCATAAAGATGATGTGATGTTGATGTGATATAATACGCTGCCTTATTCAGAGTCAGGAATCTCTCAGCCAGTATGACCACTTTACCTTCCCCCATCCCATGTCCTAAGTTTCTTCCTATATTCTTCTCTATCTTGCTCCATCCCATTTCCACAGCATAGTCTTTATCAACTCCATGGCCTTTTTATCTAAATCTCTCTTATCTTTTCCCAAACCCAACATGAAAACCAAGAACCCACTTTCAGTATAATCACTTTGTTTATACTTATTCTACCACAATTTCATTATTTGTACCCTTTCTGCTTGCAGGTATTTCCATTCAATTAACAGATGTCTAATATTTTCTATGCCTACTTTACACAATTTGCAGACTAAATCACCCACATTTTTTCCATTTATGTGTATATTTCCTTGTTGCTAAAGATCCTGTTCAAGCCTTATTAAACAGTAAACTACTTTGCTCAAAAATACAAGAAGCCCCATCTTTTGAATAAAAGTATAAGTAAAGATTAAAAAATGTCCATAAATATATTCATGAAAAGTAAACTGTATTCATATTGATTAGTTATTCTATGGAATTTTCTTACCCCCATATATAGTTGCAATCTCGCCACAATATGCTTTCCTTTTCTCATGAAGGTTTTAGAAAGAGAAAGGCTTTATAAAGATTAAAGCCTTTCTCTTTCTAATTACATACTGTCTGTGCGCTTGACAAATAATTAGAACGTTTCATGAAGGTTTTGTTTAAAAATCACTCTAGAAATTCTGACTTGCAAAGAATTTTTATCATATGCACATTTGAAGATAAATATTATAAAAGATTCTTAGCACTACATTTTTAAAAGTCATTTCTTGTTTTTGGAGTTAATAAAATTAATAAAATATATATACATTGTTATTTTAAAAGTTGGATGCCTTGACATCAATTTGAAATTATTGATTGTTTTTGATATTGGGGTTGTCTAAGTGTTGACTGATTTTAATGATATATATACACATGTGTGTAATAATGAAGTATTACGATGAAAAAATAAGTACCAATACACAACTTTATTTACATTAAGTTTTATACTCTCATTAGTTATTGTCATAATAAAGAAGTATCAAACTCATTGGTCATATTTTCCAGAATAAATTACTGATCTTCAGGTGAGCACAGATTTAAAAATCCAAATCTTTTCTTATAAATGATTATCTGATTTTCTCTTTAAATCCCATGACTATAAACATGTATATGTAAATGCATAAATATAATCACAATCAAATGCACAAACATGCATATATGGTAGTTAACTTTTTAATACAATATCATAAAAAACTTTTAACGTGTGAAAATGATTTATGTACATATCATGACACTTTAGTTTGAAATCTTGCATGCTAATGTTCATCGAAAAACTGAATTGCAATGTATCACGAGTTTAGATGCTCTCCAATACTAGAGACTGTATCCCACATTGCTGTTGCTGTCAGCTCTTCGTAAATAAGCTCTCTGGGGAATTTATAAAGAGTTAAATTCCTATCGGTGACAGCTAACACTAATGATCTCGGTGAAAAATTTTTTTGGAAAGTTGTGAATAATTTTTTTGGGATGGTGCTGTTGAAATTAATGTTTATTTCTTGCAGTTCATCTTGATTCCATATCGTTGGGGAGGGCTCTTCATTATTGTTTTTTATGAGGTTTAAATTATTTATGTCAGCTTGATTTACCTTTCTAAATCTTGCTGTCTGTGGTAATGCTGGACTTTTTTCATTGCTGTGAGGCTGCTGATTTATTTTTGTTACGTTCGCGTATGTTTTTGCGTTAGCCGCAGTTTTCATTTTATCGACGTTTGTTTGAGCGCAATTTACATCGTTCGCTTCTTGACACGATGCCATGCTTGTTTATGACATTAGAATTTATTTTTGGTTATGAACGATCGTATTACTTACTTTTTGCTAGAAAACAACTGTTCAGTAATCAGCCATCGCTGTCTTTATCTATCACAGTTATATATCACAGTTTTTAGTGTGAAAATGATTAGAATATGGAAAAAAAAAGATTATTAATAAGACCCTTCTTCTTCTTCTTCTTCTTCTTCCTCTTCTTCTTCTTCTTCTTCCTCTCTTCTTCTTCCTTCTTCCTTCTTCTTCTTCTTCTTCTTCTTCTTCTTCTTCTTCTTCTTCTTCTTCTTCTTCTTCTTCTTCTTCTTCTTATTATTATTATTATTATTATTATTATTATTATTATTATTATTATTATTATTATTATTATTATTATTATTATTATTATTATTATTATTATTATTATTATTATTTTAACACTTATTTGAAAAGATTATAAAATAGTGTAAATATATTTTATCATCTTCAATTTGCTTGTATTTTGATGATTACAATTTGATATACAAGTGTCAAAACTTCATCCACTCATATTTTTGCCATCATACATGTTAGATAGATATATTAATAAATATTACTAATAATTTACTAAGCTAGAGATTATCATATTATTCATAAGATAGATGTAGTTTTATAAATTTATTTAATGATTAATATAGTATTGAGGTCTATAGTGCAAACTGTAGTAATTTCATACTGTTAAATACTGAACAAACAATGAAGGTATATCTAAGAGACTGTAACCTTGAAGCACAAAAGAGTAGTAATTCAACCCAAAATGCATTTGGAGGAGGGAGTATTTGTCTTTTCAAATGTCTTTATTCATATGTTGCAGGAATAACTGTTCTAGAATGAAAGTTTTAAGAATATCTAAAAAATAATAAACATTTTCAATAATTTTTAAATAGTTCCTTTTAGTATTACAATTTGTAAACCATCATAATGCTTTCTGTAAATAAATTTAACTGAATTTACTATAAAATTTTGATTCTTAATTTTTATATATCTTCATTTATACATTTTGGGAATATGTAGTAGATGTTTTAAATGTATATAAAAATATGTATATGAAGTTAAGCTTAAATATGTACAATATATGTAAGATATTAAGTTATTCCATGCATATCTAGCTTACCTAAAATGTGATGTGATTTCAAATATCTGCATGATCACACAAAATTATCTGACTCTTTATGCTGATGGATGGTTATATTATGGGAGACCGGAAACTTATCATGCCCTGATAAAGACAAAAACATAAAACTGTATATCTATAGTACAATAATTTTTCAATTTTTACAAGGTGTTAAAAGTGAAAAAGACTGTCTTTACATTTTGTTGTGAGTGGGATAGTGAAAGTTATTGAATTGTCTATATGGATATGTTGAGATTCAAGTATGGATATTTTTTTTTTAAAATGCAGAAGTATTATGATATAGTGATCTGGTCCAGTTGATGATATTAGTTCAACATGATGTCTTGATAATCATTTATCTTTTTTAAGGTATGTTTGTGCAAATGATCAGGAATTTATGAAAGAATAAAAGTTTTAAAGCTATATATATATATGATATAGGAATCAATTATAATATATGAATATACCATAGATAATATGTAATAAAATACATTCTAACAGAATATGTAAATAATTATCAACTATTATAGTAGTAGTAAATAATTGTCTACATACTCTTGTAGAATTTATTTTATTATATACAATGTAATCACATAGCTACATTGCTGTATGAAAAAAAAACTAGATAATTGACAATCAGTTTCTTAAATTTAGATTCATGAGAAAATAATTAATTTTCCCATATAGTTTTTTATAACAATAATGGATATTTATTTTAAATATTTTATATACCACATGACAATATAAGAATTCTCAAACATTAATTTTTTTAATAATAATATGAATATTTTAATATGTGATAATTTAAAAAGTAGTAATAGACAGAGAAAAATTTTAATCAAATAAACAATTTCTTTTGTTTTCTCTTCAATAATTTTAACTATTTACTAGTATTAAATTTAGTTTTGAAAAATGTGTTGAGGGAAAATGGTTTTCTCTCCAGTGAATTATTTAGCTATTTTAATTTTAATTTTTGAGAGAGATAAAATAGGTAAAGTTTTATGTTTAGTGGTATTTTTAAAAAAAAGTGAGAAAATATATAAAGTTCTAACATTTCTTAAATTTTACTTTAAATAATTAGAGTTGTTTTTCTTTCTTTTCTCTTTATTTCTTTCTTTTCTCTTTATCTCTCTTTAAATTAATAAACGGTGTTTATCAGTTCAATGTAATTAGATAGTTATCTTGTTTTTTTTTTTGGCATAATAGAAAAACAAGTACAGGTGAATTTTTTACTTGTTTTGCAATAAAAAAGAGAAAAATAACAGAATTATTCTTAATAAAAATGGACCTAATTGGTCAATGTTTAGTCTGGTCATGTAGAAGACAGAATTATGACTGGTGGGAGACAGGTTTGTACTAAAAATAGACTGCAGATTAATCAGAATACTTGTCTCTTGTAAAAAGCATTTATTCCTGACCAAGTTATTGAAGAGAACAGACAGTTCCTAATCAATCTGTTGAAGAAGACAGCAAGAGAATTTAGTTGTGAAGAGCACACTATGTTTAGCTGTAATAAGTGTGTTTTCTAAAATGAAAACAATCATGTGCTAAGTTTAACTAAAAGCTGAACATCATCTACCTCCATGTAATCTGTTTCACTGAAGAAAAATGTGAAAGAAAAGATACACCTGAAGCAATCTGTGTAATCCTTGCTATAACCAAGAGCATAAGTATCTCTATCTTTGTGTGGATAATAGTTTAGCCAGACCTGAAAAATTATTAGAAAGATAAATGGAAAAATTCTTACTGTGTGTTAGCCTGAAACTATTTTATTGCAAAGTGAATAAATTAACTGTGTACATTAGTAGCCTGGAATTGAAAAGCATTCAAGGAGAAAGTCTACATGGAAACTAAAAATTACAAGTGTTAAAAAAAGTCTAAAAAAAATAAAAGCCTGGTAAAAAAGTATTTTTGTTAATATCCATATTTCATTAAAGTTATAAAGGAGAGTTCAAGTTAAATAACAATTGATAATAATTAATAATTTCATTAGTACATTTTAATCAAAACATGATATTATTTTACCTCTAAAATTAGGATTTTAGCCAATTTAAAATTTTTTATTTCTTAGATAAATTTTTGTTTTTTATTTATAAATAATATTTGATCATAATAAGTAATTTTATTAATCTACCATTTTCTTATAAAACATGTTTTTGTTATTCTTTGATTTATTATTTCAAAATTATACAAAAGTTTAATAAATTTAACTGCTTATCTTTGATTAAAAAATTGTTTCCAATTTTACTTATTGAAAAGAAAATAACTTAATAATAAAAAAAGTTAATTAAATTAATGAATGAAAATATAATCATTAATCATTTTTGCTATATGCAACAATATTTTTGATAAAATTTATAAATTTTTATTATCATATTTTCATGTCATTTTTTATTTTTTTAATTATTAATCAGTTAGTTTATTAAATAATTGTTTATAAAAATATTATAGTGTTAATGTTTTTATTTCTCCAACTATCTGTTGCATGAATTGAGTGTGTGTGGCTTGATTATAATACAGTTTAATGTTTTAGGAATTTAAATTTTATCCCAGTAAAGATATTTAATTATGATAGAGTAAACCTATAAATTGTTTAAAATTATATAGATTAAGTTATTATATGTATTTATCTCTTGCTTCAGTCATAAACATAGAGTTTTTACTTCCTGAGCTAGTTTAGAACATAATGGCTAGTTCTATGGATGTAAGGATTTATGCTGGTGTTTGGACACCTACATGATAACTCTGTATGATGCAAAGGTATCAATCACTTTTAAAGTTCATTCATTTAATTTTTCTTTTTTTTAATTAAAATCTTAGTTTATAGTTGGCCTGCATATTCATGTTACTAAATGGCCAGGGCATTGATGATGATCAGAATGTATCAATATTTTAGCATTATTTTTTATCATTAAATTCTGATGGATAATGTAGCACCAAAGTATGTGCAATCAAAAAAAGTATTGTATTATGTTCTACCCTAAGTTTAGAAGTTTCAAGATAAGTAGTTGTTTTTATTCCGTACCTCATTTAAATTTAGTCAGAAGAATGACTGTTGATTTCATGTTTGTTTTTTAATAAATGTTATTGATGAGTTTATTATCTTGGGTCATACTGGTGATGCAGCTTATAACTGTAGTTGTTATAACTACTTATATAGTTAGTCCAATATTCGCACTCATTTGTACATGTGTATATGCTCATTTACCCATATACTTGTTTATTGTATTGAATATTTGGGGATGATAGTTGTTTCCCATCTACCCAAATCACTCTATATTCAACCTTAACATTTTGTGATCTTGTAATATTGCAAATGGTGCACAATGTGGAATTAAATTTAAATATATCTAATATATGTGTATGTGTGAAGTAAAGTTATTCTATGTATTTACATCTAATGGACATGAGAAATGAAGTGATTCCAAAATGCATGCATAATGGCAGAGCAAGGGGATTATATTACCTTCTGTGATAATTAATGATTATGGTAGAGTTAAAATGGTATGGGGAGTGTACTGATGAAAACTAAAAACTTAAAAATTTTGAATTAAGGTTCGTAATTTATATTTTTTTCAAATTGTTGTTTATCAGTGAATTTCTGTCACTATGAATATGTTTTTTTAAATGAAATAAAAAATATATGTACAACCATATTAGAGATAAGCTTTATATTGTATAATTAACAAGGTGTGCCTAGTATGTTTTTGACTCTTTAATCATAATAATCATGATTAATCTTGGCATTGACAGTGAAAAGAAAATTGTTGTATTATTAGGGAACAAGTCACAATAAAGAATTTGCAATATTTGAATAGTAAATAAGTTATTATATTGGTCATGTTTTAAAAAGAAGAATGCAAGAAACTTTTTTGTTAATTGCATGCTTATCTCTAGCAAGATCTCTCTCACTTTGCATTTGGCATCATTACATTCAGAACAGACAACAGTAGCAGAAGTGGATTCGAAAGTATGACCTAGGTAAGATTTGTATTCATAAAAAATTAATTTAGTGTCAGTAATTTCATGTATATATTTTTAGATTTATTTCCAATTTTTATTTTATCACACATTTCTGAATCATATGACCAAATGTATGCAAATTAAGACTCATGATCCACAAGATAGACATTTTGTGCTAAATCAGCATTTGTCAGTTGATTCAGGTCACAATTTTTCACACATTTTGTTTCAGTGTTATATAGATAGCAAATTACTATAGTTTGATTTACAAGTATCAAATTTTCAGTACTCACAACTTTGATATAAACCACTTTGTATAAATATATTAATGATTATTACCAAACTTTTATTAAATTAGACATTATGCCTAGATCAAATATACTCTTTAAATTTTATCTAATTAATAATATGTCAATAGTGCTATAGAGGTATTTGAGTTTTCCTTGTCGATGTTGATAGAATAGACAACATTCTCTATATCACCCTCAAGCAAAGTAAAGTCTGGTTTCTTTCAATACCTTATTTACACAATTATATATATATATATATATATTATGCGAATAACTGAAAATAATCTACATATTGTTAAATTTTAATAAGTAGAACAGAAAAATGAATGCATTTTCCAGACATTTATTTTTTTAATAAATTTTCTGTAAATGCTCTATTAATTTAAAAGAGTTCTATTTTTTAAATAAAAATTACTAAGGTGTAATAAAATGTTGTTAATACATGAAATTCAATAAAATCTATATCAAAGATCATGACGAAAAGAAAACTTTAATATCAAATTTATTACAAAATTTTTATCATTATATTAAAATCAATATAAATTGCACTTAGAGCAATTTCTTTTAGATAAGCAAAATATAATCAATTAAAATAATTGAAGAATTGTTGGTAAAAAATTAATTAAAAGATGAGAAGGGAGAGGTTTAATATCTTATCTAATTAATGAAAATTAATAAAAATAAAACAAAATATTTCTTTTGTAAACAGTTGATAAGTTGTTTTTATCCTAATTAAATTTAATCGTTTACTGTACGTTAATCAAAGGTTTTGTTCTTTGTTATATTCTATATATGTATATGCAGCATAGAACAGTTTATATACTGTATATATATATTTATTTTTGTTGGTTGAAATTTATTTTTATATTCGCACTAAAGTAGAACTACTTTTCCCCAAAACCAAGATGTTTTTTCATATAACTTTTATGTCCTTCAATAGCTTTTCTTCCCAATTCACAATGAATTTTTTTATATCAATATTAACTCTTTTCTATTATTTTATGCAACAATGGACATTCATTTAGTAATAATTAACAGATCATTTTAAAATATTTTCACAATCTTTTTTTTCTTTATATATTGAATTGCCTCACTTTAAAATATATAGGTGAATTGCTTGATTTTTGCAACAGTTACTTTTTTACAGTGTATCATATAACTTCATATTTATCTCAGTTAAATTGGAATCATCTTTAAAATCCGTCATTACTTTAAAGCGATTAGCATGTTCTAAATTAAATTCATTTGCATGGTTTGAAAATTAAAAATATCAGCATCGATAATTTTGACCCTGCTGAAAAGCAACTGCATCACCTTCTGCGTTTGGGATGTCTTATAGTTGAAAGAATCCCCTACTGCCCTTCAGCCATTTTGTTATTCTCGTACGAGTCGTGACGAAAATGGTACTTTTTCACAAACACCTGCAATTGTTCTGTGGCAGACCCCTTTCCAAATTTCAAAACAAACAAAAACTACATAGGGAAGTCTTGAAGATGTAATATTGCTATTGTGTTCGTTGTTTTGGTATATGTATTTCACTGATACATTGAATTAGGCAGAAAAAGAAAGTTAATATTTATATTTACATATTTATTTTTTATCCATGTTTACAAAAAGAACTACCAATGATAATTTTAGCATAAAGCCATCAAATAAAAATACTTATCTTACATATACCATTTAATTTATGTTGACCTTTTTTTTTTAATTTGAAATTTAGAATTAGTTTTATTATTATTACAATTATTAAACTAAAAAAAGTACAACAAACAAGAACGAAACAGAATTGTCTTCCGATCTAAGGATCTTTTTTTCTCCATATTTACCTAATTAAATAAGTAGCATTGTTAATCAAAGAAAGTTTCTAGTTTTTTTGAATGGTCTCAGGTATTTAAGATATCACATATCAGTCATTAGAGAGAGAGAGAGAGAGAGAGAGAGAGAGAGAGAGAGAGAGAGAGAGAGAGAGAGAGAGAGAGAGGGTGGGGGGACATGGACAAGGAGAAAGAGAGATAGAGAAAGAAATAGATTCAAATTCTTTTTACATAAGCTATCATAAACACGTTAACAATCTTTTGTATTTATCCATCTATCCATTCATTTATCCAGTTTTCCATCTATTTAATTATCTACTTGTTTCTCTGCTTATCTACTTATTTTTTTTATCTATCCATACATCTATCTGTTATTCCTTTCCTTCTCTTCCAATTCAGCTATTTACTTATCCATCTACTTATTTATCTACATAAATACCAATCAATCTATTTAGCCACCTATCTAGTTATTTATTTATCTACCTGCCTATATATCCATCTGGCTAACTACCTATATATTTATCTACCTATCTATCTATCTATCTATCTGAATGGCTGTCTATCCATCTTTCTATGTATCTATGTTTTGGATATCTATCTATCTATCTATCTATCTATCTATCTATCTATCTATCTATCTATCTATCTATCTATCTATCTATCTATCTATCTATCTATCTATCTATCTATCTATCTATCTATCTATTTAAAACTATGAAAACTATACTATTTTATCAACTTTAAATGTTTTAAGACTATGTTCAAAAATATTTTTATTTCCAATTCTTTAATCAAAATAATTGATTTTATTTTTAAATAGGAAAGAGATGATGTTTTATAAGGTAACCTTTTTTCGTTATTATAATTACTGCAACTGAGTAAGTTTTCTGAATTACATATATCCTATTATTTATAGATAAGCCATATTATATTTTATCATCATTATTTTTAACCATTATCAATCCACTGCAGGATGAAGATTGCTTCAAGTTCAATCCACCTTTTTCAATCTCTAACCTCTCTTCTTTACTTTACTCCAGCATACTTCTTTATTTTATTCATCCATCTCACATGTTGTCTCCTTCTGAGTCTTTACAATCTTTTAGAATTCAATTTAAGAATTTTAACTATTTATCAATTATCATTTCTTTTAACAATGTGTCCACCCCAACTCCACTTCAGTCATTCTATTATTTCAGTGATGGCAGTAACACCTGTTTGTACTCTCACCCATGTAATTCACTTTTTTGATCTCTTCTTATTACTCCTAACATGCATATCTCCATACTTTGTTGAATGGTCTGAACTCTCTGTATTGCTCTTCTGTTAAATGTCCAAGTCTCAGACTCATAAATAAGAATTGGCAACATGCACTTATTAAAGACTTTCCTTTTCAAACATATAGGCATATTTCCTTTTAATATTAAATTACTTCTACAACAAGCACTCCAATTAAGTTTAATTCTACGATTAATTTCATCCATTATATTTCCATCTGTAGTAATAATCTGACCAAGGTCTTTGTAGTTGTTAACTTCTTCTAATTCATTATTATCAATCTTTACTTGTTTTTAAGAAAATCCATTGAATATTACTTTAGCATTTTTAACATTTATTTTTAATCCTCCTTTCTTACTTTTATTTGTAATATAGGGTATATGAGCACAGACTTTCACATAACCCACCACTCTCCACTCTATCTAATAACACTGATACACTCAAGCACATATATGCTGAAAAGATAAATAATCACCAATATACGTATTTCATGCTAAACCAGCAATCATCAGTTGGTCCAGATTATCATCTCCCACACATATATACTATAAGTGCTCAGATTCATATTAAGATAGACAATCTTCATACTTTAAAGTATGAAGATTGTCTATCTTAATATATATCTGAGCACTTATAGTATATATGTGTGGGAGATGATAATCTAGACCAACTGATGATTGCTGGTTTAGCATGAAATACGTATATTGGTGATTATTTATCTTTTCAGCATATATGTGCTTGAGTGTATCAGTGTTATTAGATAGAGTGGAGAGTGGTGGGTTATGTGAAAGTCTGTGCTCATATACCCTATATTACATATATAGACACATGGTATATATTAAGCCTGTGTTTCAGTTATTACTTTTATTTGATAACTCTTCCAATATTTCCTGAAGCTTTAAAGCATTATTTGCAAACGCAATTATATCATCTGCGAAATCTAGATGACTAAATAATTACATTAACTTTTATTCTCTTAGCTTCCCATTTTAATCCACAAAAATACTTCTTGAATTTTATTTATAAAAATATAAAATTTGAGAAAAAAATTACAAATAATAATAAGTTTTTTTTTCCCCATATGTCATAGCATCGGACGGGAAACGAACCCCGTTGCGCTGACCTCTCGGCTAACAACGCTTGACTGCGTTATTTTTTTTATTATTAACTTATAACATAGTAATAAATTGTATTTCGCAATGAATTTTACTTATAAACTTAAAATTACTTTTATAAAAAAAATATTTAATGCAGTTACTACACCAAAGAGTTAAAATTCTTAAATTTCTTTGATATTATATAAATTACTTAATCTTTTTGATATTTTTACACTTTCTTTCTGATATTTTTCATATTTATAACAATTTTTTTTTTTAAAAATCCCGTTTAAATTGAGATATATCTTTCAAACAAAGTAAGAAATTGCTATTATTCCCATACATTTTAAAATAAGATCTATTTTTATTAAGATTGAATATTCTAAAAAGATTTTTTGCCCGTTTATTTAAGATGTTAGAAATCATTTGCAGCTAAATCAATACATTAAAAAAAATGAATTGTTTTTTAAATCACAGCTTTGAGGGTCAAAGGTCACACTATATTATCTGTTACACGGTCATTGGTTCAACTGAATATGTATAACTCAAATAATAAATTGAAAGTATTACAATCTATAGAAAGTTTTATGTTCAACAAACGTCACATGATCATCATTTCTTAAGCTTGCTTATAACTGTTATTAAAACAGACAAAACTCTCCTTACAATATTGCCACTCAGTGCAAGCCAGAGTAATCAATAGATGTCAGAAGGCTTGTGCATAAAATCCCAATCTAGTGCTTACTTATCCAATATCCCCAAACTAGTTTCTAGGTGCAGTGCTCTCAGATCCAAGACTCCTCACTGACAAAGGCCACAAGCCAAAAACTAGTCTGGAGATATTGGATGAGTAGGCACTATATGGAGATTTTATGCACAAGCCTTCTGGCATTTATTGATTATTCTGTCTTGCACTGAGTGGCAATACTGTATGGAGAGTTTTGCCTGTTTTAATGAAGTTATATATATATATATATAACTTGTTTCATTACAAAGTACACTAATGTACACTAGCATATAAAAGCAATTTACCCGCTGAAGAAGAAGCTGTAAGTAGTAACCAAAAACAATTAAATCAAATTAATTTAGGCCTGGTACTTTCAAGGTTTTCCCTCGTATTCATGGCCTAAATAAGTTATAAATATCACTCTATCATATTTGCATATTTTTTTTTTTTGATATTTTACTCAAACATACAGCAGATGGTGTAAGAATAGGATGAAGAGAACTGCTCTTGGAGGAATGTAAGTGATATTATAGCAGCATCTCATCTGGTGTTAGTTGATTACTCAGGCTTCCAGTAGATGGCTCTTAAATGGAGCAAAGAGAATTGCTCTTTAATACATACAATTAAGCTGAGAAAGTCATATAATGTTATTGGTATTACTTTCCTAGTCAAATTATAGAAAGGTCTTATAATTAGTATGTAACTGAGATCCTCAAAATATATAGAAAATGATTTAGTGTTAGATGTATATAATTTTGCAGCAAGATGGTGTAGTTTATAAAATGTAAAGTTTTTTTTTACACTTCAGGCCATTGGTTTGTATAGTATAAAGGTAAATGTTTGATTTGTAAGAGCATTAATTCCCATTTTGAATTCTATATCTTTACTAGTAAAGGCAAAAGTAAAAAACTGTCAGGAAATGTGGACATTACATCACCTGTACCATATGTTGTCTATTGATTATACTATTTAGAAAAGATAGCTCCAAATTTGGTTGAAGAGAATCATTCTCAGTATTTGAGAGAGTAAGTTGAAAATGTCATGTTGTGTTATTGTTAATAATGCAAATTGTGAATCTTAGCTTGTTAATAAAATAATTCAGTGAAATAAACTCTTGTTTAAAAGAATCTTAAGTAGATTTGGAAATAATCATTTACACTTAATTTTTTAAGATATTAGTTAAAGAAACGTATCATCATCATTATTATGATAAAATCTCTAAATCATCACATGATTACCATTACCTGTGCTTACACAAGCTGTTTAACCATGAGCAAACTCTCCATACAATAATTCCTCTCAGTGCAAGCATTAGTAATCAAGCTTTCATGCAGGATGATGGTGACTGTGATTTTTATAAAATTAAAGACACCAAAATGTATAGATACAAAACTGGATTTAGATTTATATGATTATGCAAATGAATGAGCTTGAATTGAAAACATTATTGTGTTTTCATCTCTTTCCCATTACTTTATAGTTAACTAAATAGATAATGGATGGTTGCTGGAGAGATACACTAGATCCAAAGATCTAGGTGTAATGCTCTCAGATCCAACACTGCTCACTCATAATAGTCACAAACTAAAAAATAGTTTAGGAATATTGAATGGGTAGACATTAAGATCGGGATATTATGCACAAACGTCTTGAATCCACTGACTACGGCTTGCATTGGGTGGCACTACCATATGAAATGTTTGCTGCTGCTGCTATTATTATTAATAATAATAATAATAATAATAATAATAATAATAATAATAATAATAATAATAATAATAATAATAATAATAATAATAATAATAATAATAATAATAATAATAATAATAATAATAATAATAATAATAATAATAATAATAATAATAATAATAATAATAATAATAATAATAATAATAATAATAATAATAATAATAATAATAATAATAATAATAATAATAATAATAATAATAATAATAATTTATCTAGAGTGGATCATTTCAACATCATGAATGGACTAAGTCTGATACTTGTAAATTTAAATGTAATTATGTAATTGTCCATACATTCTAGTTGAATAGCATTTTACACTTTACTATGATTTAATATTAATCTTTCAAAATTAAAATAGAAAGTAAAAAAATATGTATGGTTGGCCAGATGTAAGAAACAATTTACTCGGACTCTTCCAGATGTTGATTCTTATTTTCTACAAACTCTTAAAAAATCTTATCTACAAAATTTTTATATGAGGAAACTTGGAAACTTTTTCAGGTTTCTAGATAAGGTCCTTGATGACCAAACTATCATGTATTAATTCATTAAGTTTTGTCCTTTTTACCATTATGATATCAGGTAATTATTAATTATGCCTATAGTATCATTTGTAAACATATATTATTTGTTGTAATAAAGTTATTTTAGAATAATGTAACGAATGTTTGAATTATAAATTTTTAAAAAATGAAAATAAAATAATTATTGTTTTGATTTCTACATATAGTGAATTACTAAATTACTTGGTAAATATTATAATTAAAGATGAAAAATATTGATAAAAAGGCAATGAATTTAATAAAAGATATCTGTCAGAAAAAAAATAGTTCCTACTAAAAATTAAAAAAAATAACTACTTCAATTTTCTCTCTAAAGTATGTGATGTGATGTATTATGGCTTCTCCTTAAACGAAGTCAAGAATATCTCAGCAATTATGCCCAGATAAACCTGTCAGCCACTTTATTTTATATTCCCCACTCTAAATTTACCCATAATCTGCTCTATCCCATTTCCACAACATAATCTTTGTCAACTCTATAACCTTTATATTTAAATCCCCCTTATCTTTTTCCAAACCCAGCATAAAAACCAATAATTCACTTTCTGTATAATCACACTTTTCATATTTATTTTTCCACAACTTCATTATATATACCCTTTCTGTTTTCAAACATTTACATTCAATTAACAAATGCCTAATATTTTCAATTCCTTCCTTACATAATTTACAAAATAAATAACCCATATTTTTCCATTTACATGTATATTCTTTTGTAGCTAAAGATCCCGTTCGAGCCTTAAACAATAAACTACTTTCCTTACTATTATCATATATTAACTCACACCTAATATTCTGTTTATTTCTATATATATTTAAACTCTTTTTACTCTCCATACTATTTCTCCATCTCTCTAATTCCCTAGTCTTTATTAATAAATTTATTCTTTTATCTCATTCCTTACTACTATAACACTCAATAATCCTCTTAACACAATCATCCCATCTTTTGTACAAATATACTGATATAAATTCTTTATCCAAATCTTTTGCATACCGCATTACCTTTCTCACCCATCTTGTTACCTGCCCTTTACTCATAACCCAATTAAATACTATTTTAGCTATTCTTTTATTATCCATAAACTGCAATCTACCAAACATTTTTATTTTACTTTTTGCATCTCTCATATGAAAACTTGACCATCCCATTTCTCCTTGAATTGCTTCCCTTGCTGTCCATACTTCTGCATCCAATGCATGTTTCCCTACTTCCCTTTGAGCTTTTTCTAAATAATCTAATATCTTTTTACTAACATATAATGCATCATTACCATATGTTAACCCTGTTACTGCAACTCCTTTCCATATAATTTATAATTTATATAATTTATATAAGTGGCAACATGCCACCTATTGAGAGAAATTGTTACCAGTTTTTTTATAATCAATTTTTTTTCATAATATTTTAATTCTAAAAAAATATTATTGATGTCAGAAATTTTGAAAATTCAGCAGCTTGAATCACTATTAAATCATATCTTGGTGGTGTTTATTGGGAGTCACCAATGTTGTTAAAAATAGAATATTATATTTTTGAAAAGTCAAATTGCAGGAAAGGTGGTTATAAACTGTTTTAACATGTAATCAGTAAACATCTATTAGTGTATGATTGCAATACTGTAAAATGTATTTAAAATTCTTAAACTTCTAAAGCATAAATTGATTGATTTATCAGATATTGATATTTATTTGTTCACATTTTAAAAACAAATGTCAAATAAAAAAAGATTTTGTTTGTTTCTGAAAAAAATCTAAGCCTCCCAGACAGTTGAATGTGAAATAGCGCTTTTTTTGCTCACAGTACAATTTTTCACAATATTTAAAGAAATCAAATGTGATTTTTTTAAATTTACTTCATTTTTAACAAAAATAGTTATCAAATAAAGACAAATTTATTATATTCTGATAAACAATTTTACGTTTAATGTTTGAAGCTTATTTTCAGTGAGAATAATTAAAACTGTCACATTTATAGGGCAGTGAAAGGGTGTGTAAAGCATAAATGTTTTTTTCCATGAGTGTAAGAAAAATAAAATTGTTTTTAAAGCAATATATACATTATAATTAGTGTTAATAGAGACAAATATGCTAATGCATGTTTTCTCATAGTTTTTTATTATAAGGATTAAAATTATGATAGATACTACTTTCATTTGCTCATATTTAGACAGAAAATCAAAGCAAAAATTTTTGGAGACTCCTGTTACAAAAATTATATGTACTATTTTCTAAAATATTCATTAATTAATCTCCTTAAATCTCCACAACATTATTTATTATTTGAACAATGCTATTTAAATTGTTCACAATGTCTTCTAACACAATTCAATAGAAAATACAATTTGTTAATTTTATCCAATCATTTTTTTTCTTTAATTTTCGATGAACAGATTTATTAAAGTATTTTGTTTCTTACTCACATTACATTATCTTTATAAATGTTATATATAGAGTAAGTTAAAAAAAAAAAAAACTCTTATGAAGCCTCAAAAATACCCTCAACCTCAGACCGCGGTTTCTGCCTCTAGCGTCATCAGTGAGGTGCTAGGGAATAAAAATACTAGAACTAGTCCAGCATTTTATCAATGCCTAACTATTGAGAAGAAAATCTGAAACTTTCAGACTTTTAAATGTCCAAAAATCCAGCTATCTAACTCAAATAGCCGTATGTGTCTGAACTAAGTTCAGATACACCATATATTAATAGCCTTAGCAATATAAAATCGCCAAAGCATTAATAGCAAAAAACTAAAATTAAATTGATAAAAAATCAAGTCATATGACCTAATTTTAATAAAGCTCCTATTTACAAATGTTATATATAGAGTAAGTTAAAAAACAAACTCTTATGAAGCTTCAAAAATACCCTCAACCTCAGACCGCGGTTTCTGCCTCTAGCGTCATCAGTGAGGTGCTAGGGAATAAAATGCTGGATGCCCTAGCACCTCACTGATGACGCTAGAGGCAGAAACCGCGGTCTGAGGTTGAGGGTATTTTTGAGGCTTCATAAGAGTTTTTTTTTTTTTTAACTTACTCTATATATAACATTTGTAAATAGGAGCTTTATTAAAATTAGGTCATATGACTTGATTTTTTATCAATTTAATTTTAGTTTTTTGCTATTAATGCTTTGGCGATTTTATATTGCTAAGGCTATTAATATATGGTGTATCTGAACTTAGTTCAGTCACATACGGCTATTTGAGTTAGATAGCTGGATTTTTGGACATTTAAAAGTCTGAAAGTTTCAGATTTTCTTCTCAATAGTTAGGCATTGATAAAATGCTGGACTAGTTCTAGTATTTTTATTCCCTAGCACCTCACTGATGACGCTGGAGGCAGAAACCGCGGTCTGAGGTTGAGGGTATTTTTGAGGCTTCATAAGAGTTTTTTTTTTTTTTTTTTTAACTTACTCTATATATAACATTTGTAAATAGGAGCTTTATTAAAATTAGGTCATATGACTTGATTTTTTATCAATTTAATTTTAGTTTTTTGCTATTAATGCTTTGGCGATTTTATATTGCTAAGGCTATTAATATATGGTGTATCTGAACTTAGTTCAGTCACATACGGCTATTTGAGTTAGATAGCTGGATTTTTGGACATTTAAAAGTCTGAACGTTTCAGATTTTCTTCTCAATAATTAGGCATTGATAAAATGCTGGACTAGTTCTAGTATTTTTATTCCCTAGCACCTCACTGATGACGCTAGAGGCAGAAACCGCGGTCTGAGGTTGAGGGTATTTTTGAAGCTTCATAAGAGTTTTTTTTTTTTTTTAACTTACTCTATATATAACATTTGTAAATAGGAGCTTTATTAAAATTAGGTCATATGACTTGATTTTTTATCAATTATCTTTATAATATTAGACATGGGTATACATTGTATAAGCAAGAACATGTAAATTGTCTACAAATATAGTTGTAAAAGAGAATCAAAAATTTACACATAAAAACAGTTGTCTTAGCAGAATCCACTGACAAAAACTTTTATTAGTTAACATTCTTCAGATTGCCAAAGGATTTATTCTTGATTTTAGAAATATATGTTAATAATTTAAATAAAATAGTGTGTTATATAGATTTAAAAACAATAAGGGTGTGAATATTATATTCATTCTCGAATATTATATTCATTCTCTATCTGAGAAACTTTAAAATATATATTAAAATTATATCCTATAAAGAAAAAAGATCAACATAATCATAAAATAATATAAAAATTGTAAAATAAGGTTAACTACAGAAAACTTATAATTTCTCTAGTAAAGCTCATTGTCTTAAATTGTATCTCTTCACTTTGAAAAGCAAGAAAATATGATAAATCACTTAGATTTATCTTTGTAAATATAATTAACTTTGTTTTGATCCATGTCAGAAAGCCATCTATTTTTTATTAAAGACACTTTAAAATTGTTTAAGAACAATTAAAGTAAAAAAGCATTTGCATAACTAATTTTTATATCATCAATAACTGCTACTTATTTGCGACTCCCAAGTCCAAATCAAAAAAATATAATATTGAATGAATGATCATTGACATGAATATATAAACTGATCCGAATGACTGCATTGCATCCACATAACACGACATAAAGGTGAATTATTCTGTTTATTTGATATTTTATGATGCTGGTTTTTAACTTCTTCATGAAACATCAATAAAGACTTTAACAGCATATTCAATTGTAGTTCTATATTGTATTCCATTCTTCCCATATCTTTCCAATGTTTACAAGTCTTTTAATATACACTTACTGTTTTTTATTTTATTTTTCCTGATTCTTTTTATTCATAGTTTGAATTTTTATGGTAATCATTGATGATATACAATATGAAATAAATATGGTTCTCAACTGTAAAAATAGATTTTCTTAAAAAAAGTTGAGCATATTTTATTTTAGAAAATAGAAAAGTTTGATTAGAAACAAATATAATTTTTCATCTATATTTGTCTTCAATAAATAATGGTTTAAAATTGAATGCAAATCTTCTAAGAATTGGCTTGCTTTTTTGCTTATAACCATTATAACTTAAGTTATTTGTTACAATATAAAAAATAGATACCTTACTAGTAATAACATAATCTACTAAGAATTTATAACCTGGGATACTCTTATCTTATAATGTAGTAACTAAGACATTCAATGTTATGTAAAACAAATCAATAGTAATCAGGTAGGTCATAAAATAATTAATTCATGGCTCTGTGCCAGTACATCACATACTAAATTGTCACATACATTTTATCAAATTCTTTATATCACATGACCTCAGAAATAAACCTTATCATGTATCCTTGTATTATATACATACATCATTATGTATACTTTTTATCAGATGCATATATCATGACATGAACTTGACATCACATATACACATAATTACATGCACTTTTCATTATATATGCCTGTTTTATCTTAGGTGGTATGTTCCACTGAAACAGGGACTGGTTATCATTTCAAATTTCCTAAAGTACCATCTTGGAATCAATAATGTGCTATGTCATAACAGAGTTTAGCTATTCCTGCAAAACATGTCTGAATTATGAGCTTGACATGTGGTTTGCATCTTTGTGGATTATCAATGTCCTCTCTGCAGTCATAAAATCTTGCAAACTACATGAAAGCATTCTTGTAACTCATAGGTTCACTGTAGTATACAGTTTGAGGCATTTTAAATGTATCAGCCACAATAGTTCTTAACTTACATTAAGTTTAATTGTAGCACAGGTATAAAATACATTATCAGGATTTTGTATTTTTACTTGTGAGTTAGATATAATAATGGTTTACCAATTTATGATGAATAGCTAATTATACTATGATGTCATTGGATTAGAAGTGGTACTTCAGGTAACTTGGAGAGAGAATTAGATATCCCTCACTGGAACACACCTTGTATTTTTCATTATGCAATCATCATGCATTCCTATCATCATATATACTTTTTATAAATGTGCACATCACATATATTTTTCATCATATGTCAAATCATTATGAGTAATTTTCATCACAGTTCAAAATTATCATGGATAATTTTAATAAAAAACATTTATTTAATAATTATTTTTATATTATTAAATGAATGTAAATACTTACTCTAGCTGTAATTAAAGGGGATTTGAACCCAGACTTTCAAGCTCCCTACAGTTTTCCACTGCATCCATTATAACTGATACACATGACCACATACATGTAAAAAAGATAAATGAACTTGGATGCAATTGATGACTGTAGAGAACCTGGGTTTAAATGCCATTTACTTACATCTAGGATAAGTATATAACATTTTATTTGTATTTCAATATTACATATTTAGCCTGTATTCTGTCTATCCCTCTTCTATGTATTTTAATGGCTCTACTGAGGTCCTACATATAGGGGTCAGATTGCTTTATGGTTAACATGGGTATGACTATAATAGTGGCATCATAAAGGGCTTTTAGCATTCAATCATCAAATTTTTAGTGATATGGATGTTTGAAGAGTTGGAGAGTGAAGAAATTGAAGCCTGACCATTAAAGTGTGCAAATTTGTTTTCTTAATATAAACCAAGGACTGATTATATATATATATATAGAAGATGATAGTTTTATTTTTAATTATTAGTTTTCTAGTACTTATTTATAAATGAAAGTTCCTTTTATTTTTATGGAGTTTGAATTTATATTATTTGCTTGCAAAAAATTTACTTGTTAATTCTGAAAAAAAAAAAAACTTATTAAAAATTGCGTAGAAAACAGAAAAAAATTCTTAATGTTTTATATACTTTTAATTAACAGATTCTGCTTATAATCTGTCTATATTCCGATAGATAATTTTGATAACTGTTTAGTAAATAGTCTCTCTTACTAATTAACTTGTATAATTATTTTGCTTTCTTTTGCCAATACCATTTTCAGTTAGATAAAATCTTGTAATTTAACTGCCATCTATTTTCTAAAACTTTGCATACATCTTTATTTTCTGGGACAATATATTTTTTTATAGTTTGCAAACAGTTTTTACAAAATATTAGTAAAAATTTAAAACATTTAAATTTTATATGGGATTCATTTTAAACTATGTAATTTGTTGAACTTTTTTTCAAATCTAACTTAAATATATAAACAAAAAAGTTAAAAATAAAAAATTATATTTTTTTCATAAAAATGGTTTTAGTCAAGTAAATGACTAAAAAGTAAAAAGTAAATTTTCTCCAGCTTCATAGTAATTTTAGTAGTATGTGATTTAAAATAAATGTGTGAAGCATTCATGTTGGAAATATTAATTAGTAATATTTATCAAGGCTGTAATCTCAAGAATATGCTGATGTGATGTGATGTGATGTACTGTAGCTTCTTCTTAAACGAAGTCAAGAATCTCTCAGCAATTATACCAAGGAAAACTTGTTAGCTACTTAATTTTACATTCCCCAGTCTAATTTTTTCCATATTCTACTCCATTCCATTTCCACAACATAATCTTTGTCAACTCTACAGCCTTTATATCTAAATCCCCATTATCTTTTTCCAAACCCAGCATAAAAACCAATAATCTACTTTCTGTATAATCACTTTTTTCATATTTATTTTTTCATAACTTCATTATATGCACCATTTCTGTTTTCAAGCATTTACATTCAATTAACAAATGCCTAATATTTTCTATTCCTTCCTTACATAATTTACAGATTAAATCACCCATATTTTTCCATTTACATGTATATTCTCTTGTTGCTAAAGATGCTGTTCGAGCCTTAAACAATAAACTACTTTCCTTACTATTATTATAAATTAACTCACACCTAATATTCTGTTTATTTCTATATATAGTTAAACTCTTTTTACTCTCCATACTAGTTTTCCATCTCTCTAACTCCCTATTCTTTATTAATAAATCTTTTCTTTTATCCCATTCCTTACCACTATAACCCTCAACAATCCTCCTAACAAAATCAACCCACCTTTGTACAAATATAAATTATTTATCCAAATCATTTGCATACTGCATTACCTTTCTCACCCATCTTGTTACCTTCCCTTTACTCATAACCCAATTAAATACTATTTTTGCTATTCTTTTATTATCTATAAACTGCAATCTACCAAACATTTTCATTTTACTTTTTGTATCTCTCATATGAAAACTTGACCATCCCATTTCTCCTTTAATTGCCTCCTTTGCTGTCCATACATCTGCATCTAATGCATGTCTTCCTACTTCCCTTTGAACTTTTTCTAAATAATTTAAAATGGGATAGTAGGGACCTCTACAGGTCTTAACCACAAGCTTACATTTTGTCTTGATACTATGTAAATGATATTTTTAAGCAAGAACTCCAAGACATTATTTTTAGTTCATAACGTTAACAATACTGTGAAATCTGATTTTTTTTTTCACTCTTTAATGCATTTATGTGACTAAAAGCATTCTTGTGAACATTTTAAAAATATTTTTTACTTTATATTAATTGTGTAATAATTTGAAATAAGATAAAAAGTATATATTTTGGTAGTGATAAAACGTTTGTATAATTATATGTAAGCATTATGAAATGTCGTGATACATTGAATGCTATAAAATATCATGAGAAGAATTTTCACATGATAAAATGTCATGACATGTATTTTTAATGTAATATATAGTTTATTTACTTGAATTCATGGTGTCTCCTGATTTATAAATATATTTTAACTATCTGTTCTTATTTTTCCATTGTTTATATATTGTTATAACATATAAAATTGAACCAATAATAAATATGTTAAGTGCAAATATTTGTGCTAATATAAAGGGCACAACTTACAAAATTTTTAAGATGTACACAGGTAAAAAAAAGATTGGGTGTAACATCCAGTCAATATTATTTAGAGTAGTAAGATCTATTTTTTCTAACGTTCAAAGAAAAACCTTCTAAATTGGCCCAAAACAAATTTTGTTAAATATTTTTGTATGTATCAGTTATTCATAAACTATTAATAAACTAACATAATCTTTGTTGAAATATTTACTAATAATAAACTGTAGTAAAATAAAATATTACAAAATGTAACCTTGAAGTGCTTTATTTTTGTTAAAGCAATTTTTATTAAAATGATAATCAAAAGACCTATTTTAAAAAACAAAATTATAACCGGTTTTTAAAATAAAAAATATTATTTAGTTAGTATTAAAAATTCTTACATAAAATATAATATTTATTTCAAATCATTTTATTTTTTTTTCTCCCCATTCAATTGAAATATTAGTCTTATATTTATTATAAACATATGAATTATAACGCATATATCTTAATTAGAATTTTTATGTAATTTTAAACTTTCAAAAGGCTGTTTATGTAATTATTTTTGGAATATCATTTTATTTAACTAAAAATACTTGATGTAAAATATTATAAATTTACTATTTACTAATGATAAAGCATTTCATTTGCGTAGAAAATATGTCAATTAATTAACAGGCGTATTTGTTGTTCACAGACTGGTTTATATAAACATCGCAATTTCTAGTATATTATTATTTATCTCTGTTTTCTTTTGCCTTTTTATCATTTTTTTTAAAATAAAAAATCACATGTGGCCACTACAATGATGATGATGATGATGATAATGTTATTATCTGCATAGTCATTTGATTTTAGTGTTTTTTTAAACCGTACGTCAGTATTAGCTTTGAGATTAAATACCTCATTTTTATTGTGTCTGCATTTTATGCATATAGTTAGCTCTAATCAGCATAGGATGACTCCATATCTCCAAAATATTTTACGGCTGTTTTGAAAAAGTATTATATGGATAAAATGGGAATCTAAAGAAGTAAAAATTGAAATTATTTAAGTCATCTAGATTTTGCAGATGGTATAGTTGTTTTTGCCAATAATACTTCAGAGCTTCAGGAAATGTAGAAAGAGTTATTAGATGAAAGTGAAAAAGTAGAACTAAAGATTTTCATAAAAGAAAAAAAATGTGTCTGCGATTGAAAACAAAGCTTTATAATAAATGTGTTTTATCAGACTTGAACACTTAACATGAGAGAAATACAAATACTTCAAACCCATAAATACTATATGGAGATTTGTATGTTGCAAATATCAAGAAGGAAACAACAATGAAATGGCGTGAGGGAAAAACAAGAATTACTGACATTATTGAAAGAATTAAGAGACTGGCTAGGCTGAACATATTTCTAGAAGAGATAATCATACATAGATAACTGAAATCTTAACCTGGATTCTGAAAGATTATAAATGACATAGAAATAGACACATGGAAAAAGGGAGTTTGCTGATGTGATGTAGAAAAGAGAGGCTGAAAATTAGGGGAACTGGATTAAACCTGGAATAATATTCATCCTGCAGTAAATCAATAATGTTTAAAAATGATGATGATTATGAATCAGCACAAATAGATTTGTTACTTATAGGCATGTAACATGGATATTAAGTCTTTGATTGAATGCATGTTTTACATATAGCAGAAATTAAGATTAGATGTATTTATATGTCTGTAACAATTGAAGTGATGTATGGATTTGTGGAAGAATGAATATAATTCATATTTTTAGTAATCATTTCATTTTTTATCTTAAAACAAGTTTCATAAATTTTTTGTCCTCCATATGTATATGTATGGTAATATAAAGGCAGAGTGAAAAATTGAGTGTATATTAATGATTACAGAGAAAAAACAAGATGTGTCTAAAGTACCTGACCATTGTAAGCTCATCTTAAGTTTTCCCTCAAATAATGGACTTAATTTGGCCATCTGATTCAATAAATAATACAACTAATCAATGAATCAACAATTAATGCAAACAAATAGCCAGTCACATCAAAAGACCAAATTTGTAACTAGATTAGCCAATCTGATTATTCCTAGAGTGGAAGGAGATTTTGATATAAAGCAAACTTCCATTTAATGCAGATTTGATAAAAAGAAAATGTCACTGGGTTACATTATAAATGCAATTTATAGTCTGGATAATTTGACAGTCATGCACATTGTCCTCTGTTTGCTAGGATATCATTGGGTATATTAATAATCATAGCAGAAAATTGTTAGGTGGAAATACTATTAGAAGTGCCTGAGACAATCTATCATGATTAGAAATGTCCTTTGATTACCAGCACCTCTGTATTTGTAATTCTAGTAACTACAATGAAGTCTTTCAATTAACTATTATATTCATATTGCTAATGTTGAAAATATGTTAATATTAATTTTATTGTATACCATTCATTTTCCTTCTTGAAGCATTATTTTCTGTGAGCAAATCATCATCATCATCATTCTCAACCATTATCATTCCACTGCAGGATGAATATCTCTCCAAATTCAATCGGTCTTTTCCAATTTCTAAACTCTCTTTTCCATATCACCATCACACACTTTCTTATTTTATCCATCCATCTCACATATGGTCTTATTCTAGGTCTTTTACAATCTCTTGGAATTCAGTTTATGATTTTATTTGTCCATATTGTAACGAGCACAGACGTTCGTTACATTGTTTTTTTTTTATTAAACATGAAAGTAAATTAAAAAGTTCGCATTTAAAAATTTTCTTTAAGAATTAAAAATTGAAATTAAATATCATCTTAAACTCGTATATGTTAAATCGCACAGATAATGAAAAATTATTAAAATAAAACTGTATTAAAAATAGAAAAGGTATTTTAAAAACAAAAACTTAAAAAGATTTAGAGATAAAAATATATCTTTGATTTGGAAAACAGGTTAATTAATCAGAAATGGAAATGATAAATTTAATTAATCAAATGTAAACCAGCCTTGGGCATTTAAATGTAAAAACATCGGTCAGATAGGAAAACAATAGAAACTGTTAGCAAATAAGAAGAAATCCCTATGGAATCGGACCGCAGCGAAAGGACCATCGCATTGGTGACGTAATGTAAATTCAATCCTTCACATTAATATAAAAAGGACAAGTTTGGAAATTATAGGTAGAGTGACTATGATTATTACGATGTGACAGATAGATGTTAGTGCGGAGGTGTGGGAGAAGGAATTGAAGAGACGCACGATTCAATCCCTTCAGTTTAGCCAAAGAAAGAAAGAGAAATGAACTATCATTTTCTACATTGAGGACCAACTAAATTAAAAAACCTCCGAATGAATAAATAAAACATTGGCTAAATGTATACCAATATCTTCAGGATGGCGTGGGAATTCCCGTTCAAACTTACTAATGACAGATAAAGATGAACTGTTTAAAACCGTAAGAACTTTACAATTAATGAACATTAAATTAAAAACTTTTCGTATTTAAAATAATTGCATTAGTTTCCTATCTGACTAAAGTAGTTAAAATGTTATTTGATGTATTTTTTATTTATTTGTTTAAAATCATTTCCATTTATTTAATTTTGTTCTTTAAGTTTATTTATAATTTCTGTTTTCCGTTAAGTTAAAATATATAAATGTTAAACTTAAGTCGGGCGTGAATGGCTGTATAGATTTGTAAAGTTATATTAGGGGAGGGTAATCTTAGGTTATTTGTTTTGTGGTTAAATTGGGTCAATGGATTGGATATATTGGTGTGATTAGTAGATGTAATATTGATTCGCTACGGGCAGAATCGCTTCATACGCCACACACTTCCGTTTGCCTATGGAAGAAATTATAAGTTGGATACTGCAGTTCCTTTCTATGGAGTTTTTTGTTTTATTGCTCTTCTTTGCAGATAGATGTAAATTCCTATCTCATAAGAGGCAATTTCTTCTCTTAACCTTTTGTGCTGCCGTATTTTATTACATTGAATACATCGATGTATCAGATGAATTGATGCCAGTTTGACTACGAATTTTAGCCTAAGGTTAAATAGGGATAGAATGTTTATTTTCAAAAGCAAATTTATGTGATCTATTCATACTCGACCCTAAATAAAAATGCAGTAAATTTAAGTTGTTTATAGACGCTTGCATGGATTGGTTATCGGTTAAGTATGTTTTGGGTTTTCATATTTGATCAAAATATATAGACATTCGATAAATAATGATACCTTACGGTGAGTATCTAAAATGTATTTATTCGGATGTCTTTTAAGTTATTGGTGACAATGCAAGTATCTTATGGTGAATACTATTGGGTTACATATAAATTTCCCTCCGCAATTGTCAGTAATCAATAATTTTGTATTTTGATCGTTTATGTTTATTTTGAAATGTTTTTGACCGTGAAATCTATGTAACCGATCTATATTCAACATTATAAACAAGCTTTCATAAATTTATCTGTGCGAACTTAATTAAAAATGTAAAATTAGAATATAATAGTAAGTAAATGTAAATTAAAGTCAAAAATCAAAGTTAAAAATGTAGGTTAAATTTTGAAATGTAAAACTAATACTAAAATAATTTTAAATCTTATATTTATGTGAAATAAATAAATGTTTGTATGTTAATTACTGGCAGTGGCTTATTTTATTCTTTTTTTTATATATACTCTTAGATTATCTTATTAAATCTCTGCTATTCCACTGAGCTAGTGACATGGGCTAACGACCGGAATCAAAATTTAAAAAAAAAAAAAAATTTTTTTTTTGACTGATGTATCTGCCTACTTTATAAATTTTTCTAAGTTCAAATGCCTAGATGGCACCCTGTAGTGCAGATTACGTTAAGTGATATTTCTCCGGATCGTTACAATATATTAGCATCTTTTCTAGAAATATGTCCAGCCCAACTGCACTCCAATCTCTTAATTCTTGCAATGATGTTAGTAACAGCTGTTTATTGACTCACCAATGTATTTCATTTCTGATCTAGTCTTATTACTCCTAACATGCCTCTCTCCAAACTTCTTTGAATAATGTGAAGTCTCTGTAATGCTCTTTTGTTAAATATCAAAATCTCAGGTTTATAAGTAAGGACTGGCAGCACACATTTATTAAAACCCTTTTCAAACATGTAGGCATATTTCATTTTAATATTAAGTTACTTCTATAACAAACACTCCAATCAAGTTTAAGTCTCCAATTAATTTTATACATTATGTTTCCATCCATAGTAATAATCTGACCAAAGTATTTGTAGTTGTTACCCTCTTCTAACTCATCATTATCAATCTTTATTTTGTTAGAAAAATCCAGTGAACATTACAGCATAGCATATACATATATATTCAATTGAAAAAAGATAAAACTATTGAACATGAAGAAAAAAGGAAAAAGAATTGGCACAAACACATTCCATCCATTTAATTCTATGACTAATTTTACTCATTTTATTATTATGTTTATATCTGTATTAATAATCTGACCAAGGTATTTGCAGTTGTTAACTTCTAATTCATCATAACCAATCTTTATTTTCTTCTTTCGAGAAAATTCACTGAACATTATTTAAGACTTTTTTATCTTTAGTCCTATTTTCTTATTTTGAGTTGATAAAAGATCTTTCCAACAATCATTGCAATACATTCTCCTCTTGCTAAGCCTTCATTTATTAAAAACGAAAATCATATTAATATCCAAATTAAATGTATATTTTTTTCGAGTTAAGACAAAATCTATTACTTATAAATGCAGAGTGGGTGCTATGGAGTTAAATAATGGTAATTATACATTTCTTTAAGTGATTTTATTTTACTATCTTTTTGTATATAGACAATTTTGTCACACCCATTTAAAAAATACCACTAGTTGTTTAACCCAATAGTTAAGTAATGAATTCAAGAGCAGAACAAGTTCTGCTAAGTGACTGGTGGCATGTGAATAGAGGTAAGATTTGAATTTGATGTAATAAATCATCAATATTGTCATCATCAAACATTATCAATCTATTGCAAGATGAAGGTCTCTTCAAGTTCAACCTATCTTCTTTGATTTTTATCCTATTTTCCCATCACACCTGAACATTTTTTTTATTTCATCCATCCATCTCAAATGTAGACTCTTTCTGGGTTTTTTTTTTTTACAATCTTTTGCAATCCACTTTAAGATTTCAATTGTTTATCTATTATCATCTCTTCTAGCAATATGTCCACTCCAACTCTACTTTCGTCTTTAAATTTTTTCAATAATGTCAGTAACACCTGTTTGTTCTCTTACCCATGTTTGCATTTTCAATCTCATCTTGTTAGAATCCCTCCATTCTTCTTTGAATAATTTTAAGTCTCTGTACAGCTCTTATATTAAGTGTCCAAGTCTCCAATACATAAGTAAGAATTGATAAAAATAATATATTAAAAACCATGTTTTTTTCAAATACATAGGCATATTTTCTTTTAATATTAAGTTATTTATAACAAAATCACACTCCAATCAAGTTTAATTCTGTTACTAATGTCATTAATTATGTTTTTATCTGTAGTAATAATTTATCTGAGGCATTTGTAGTTGTTAACTTTTTCTAATTCATCATAATCAATCATTATTTTCATCTTTTAAGAAAATCCATTGAACATTACTTTAGTCTTTTTAACATTTACCTTTAGTTCTACTTTCCTACTTTCATCTAATAACTCCTGCAACATTTCCTGAAGCTCTAAAGAATTATTTGCAAATATAATAACTCCTGCAACATTTCCTGAAGCTCTAAAGAATTATTTGCAAATATAATTACATTATTTAAATAACTTAAATAATCTTCATTTACTTTTACTTCTTTAGTTTCTCCATTTTAATCCACAAAATACTTCTTGCAAAACTTCTGTAAAAAGTTTTGGAAATATGAAGTTACTCTGTCTTCACTCTTTTTGATGTTAAACATCCTAGTATCATTATGCAATCTAATTGTTGCTGTTGCATTTTTATAATTATTCTTCAGAATATGACAATGTCCTAAATCTATACCTTGATGATCCAATGCTTCAATTACTGAAGAAATGCTTATAGAATCAATTGCTTTCTCATAATCTACAAAGCCAAAGTATAATGGCAATTCATATTCATTGGGCCCTTTCTATAACTTCTCTTAACAATTGGATATGATCTACTATATTAAAACCACATTTAAATCCAACTTGTTCTTCTGGTTGGTTGAAATCCAATGTTCTTTGTAGACAGGTTGTAATTATCTTGATAAAATCTTTATATAAAAAGGATAAAAGTCTGATAGGTCTGTAACCTCTAATATCTTCTTTATCACCCTTTTTAAATATTGATATTAATACTGCATTCTTCCAATTATCTGATGCATCTTTATCATTTATGCATTTGGTATATAATCCTGCCAATTTTTTTCTATTTCTTCAATTGCATCTTTTAATGCATCCATTATAATTCCATTATTACTTGGAACTTTTCTTTTTTTCATATATTTAATTGCCATATCTCACTTCTTCATTTAAAATCCTGAGCAATTTAGAAGATATAATAGATGTAGAAGGTACTTAACCTTTATTAGTATATAATTCTTAATAAAACTCTTCTACCCATTTAATGATGTCATATCTATTTTCATTAATAGTTCCATCTTTTTTCTTATTGCAGGTATAAGTTTTTAACCAATACCAAAATATTGTTTTACACTTTTGAGACTTTTATTCTTTTCTACAGATTTCCTTGCTAGCTCACAATTATTGTTTCTTATATCATTATCAAGTCTTTGTGACATCATTTTACAAAATGCAAGATATTCCATCCTTCTTAATGCATCATTTTTATATATCTTCATATTCCTTCTTTTCTGCATAAATTCTTTAGTCTCAGTAGAAATGTTATTAATCAATTGCTCCTTTTTTCTACTAGCTGTCTTTGTTGCAGTTTTTAAAAGTGTACCAGTTATTTTTCTATTAATGTCATTCAAATCTGAATCATGTTCTAAATCTACTAATACTTGAAAATGCTTTGCAAGTTCTAATTTAAATTCATTAAAAGGTTTCTGAAGATTAGTGATATCAGCTGTAAATATATAATTTTTGTCTCTCTAGTTTTGCATTAACATTGCATTCTTGAAATATATATTGTCTGTTAGTTAAAATATAATCCAATTCTGTTGTACCTTTATTTGTATGATTTCATGTCTATTTTCTTTTAAGATTTTTTTTTTTTTAAAAAATCAGAATATAAAGTTTTTCTTTTTTTGTAAACTCCACAAGTCTATGTACTCTCTTATTTCTATTACCATAGCCAAATTAACCTAAAGCACTTTCATCTTTCATATGTTTATAAATTCTAAAATTAAAGTCTCCCATAACAATTTTAAAAGGTTGCTTAATTTTATAAAAAAAATATTTTGTACATCCATATAAAAATCTACTACTTCTTCACTATGAGAACTTGGAGCATAAACCTGAATTATCTGCATGTGGTATCTGCTATTAAGTTGAATAACTAATCTTGCCACTCTGTCTGATACACCATCAATATCCACAATATTGTTTATCTATTTTTAGTTATAATAACTTCTACAGTTCTACTCCACTTATATATGCAATATTTGGGCCTTTGTAGTAGAATACATGCCCACTTTTAAAATCAATTGTCTCTTCACTTTTTCTTTTAATTTTACAAAGTTCAATAATGTCACACTCAATATAAGACAGTTCTTCTTCCAATTCTTGCAATCTGCTTCACTTGAATGTTATCTGCAGTTGTAATATCTAAATAAAAAGTTGTCAACAAATGGAAGCCTGGATCTGCAATCAAGAGATTCTTAGCACCCTTTTTCTTTGGCCACCAATTGCTGCTTGGCTTGTGACTTTACAGCCTTCTGGGAATAAGGTTCATGATTTATTTTTGTCTGTCATAATTGTAAATATATATCTAATGGAAATTTTTTTCATTCACACACACATTCATTATACTTTATTGGGTAAATGAGAAGAACAATTATGGTGTTTCATGATCTTAAACTTAGAGAAAAATCTAATAAACTCACCATGCTGGCTAATGTATGTTAGTGAGCAACCCATCCATGTTTGTATTCTAAATAAATAATCACCTAGTAATGGCAGCTGCAATGACTAGAATGTATAAAATGGATATTAGGAATTTGCCCTGTTTGGTTCCTTTAAGGCCTCCAAGTAGAAATCAAAGGGCCTCTTTTCAGTTAATAGCAAACTCCTTTCTGCAACCTATATAATATATATATTATAACGATCAGGTGTAAAGAAGTCTTAACGTATCTGCACTACAGGGCACCACTAGGCATTTGAGCCTAGAAAATTTATATAGTAGGCAGATACATAAGTTTAAAAAAATTTTTTATATATTTTGATTCCGACCATTAGCCCATTGTCACTAGCTCAGTGGAGATGCAGAGATAATAATATATATTTTTAATTTATATCTTAAATATAAAAAAAAAAAAAGGCCACTGACAGTAATTACCACACAAAAAATATTTATTTATGCACATATATAATCATTTAAATTTGAGGAATAATATTTATTATTTTAGATTTTAATATTAATACTCAATTTAAATTATTATTTTAAAATTTTAAGATTGTCCGTATAAATGAATTTAATATTTTTTTTATTAAGATTGTCGAGTATGAATAGACTACATTGATTGTATTTGAAAATAAAATATTCTATCCCTTATTTAACCTTAGGCCAAAAGTTCACAGTCAAACTGGTGTCAATCCATCTGATACATTGATGTATTCAAGGTAGCATGAAATATGACAGCACAAATATATAAACCACACCATCAGGAATGTACATCTGAACAGCATGGTTAGAGAAGACATTGACTCTTGTCCAATACAGGAGTGTTACATCTGTATGGCAAGAAGAACAATAAAAAAAACTTCATAGGAAGGGACAGCGTTTCTCCATCTTACTATTCCCTGCCATAGGCAAACAGAGGTGTGCAGCATATAATAAAGATCCTGCACATAGTGAACCTCATGCTACATCTACTAATTACACCAATATATCCAATCCATTGACCAAATTTAACTACAAAACAAATAACCTAAGATTGCCCTCCCCTAATTAATTAATATGACTTTACAAATCTATATAGCCATTCATGCCTGACTTAAATTTAACATTTATATAAATTTGCACAGATGGATTTTATAAAAGTTTGTTTTTTAATGTTGAGCATAGATCGACTACACAGATTACATGCTCAAAAACATTTCATCATAAACATACATGATCAAAATATAAAGTCATTGATGTAATTGCAGAGGGAATTCACTAGAAACCCAATGGCATTCATCATAAGATGCTGCATTGACACCAATAACTAAAAAGACATCCGAATAAATAGATTTTAGATATTCAATGTAAGATATCATTATTTACCGAATGTCTATATATTTTAATCATATATGAAAACAAAAAATGTAATTAAACATGAACAAATCTATGCAAGCTTCTATGCCCAACTTAAATTTAATGCATTTAAAATTTAAACAATAAATATTAATACAAATAAAAAATAATAAAATGGAAATGATTTTTTTTTTTAGCAAACAAATATGTAAAGATTAAACATTTATAATTAATTTGAAACATAAGTCAGATAAAAGTTCCTTTTTAAAATTTAGATTAGCTGATCAAATCTTTAAAGTTCTTAATTACTTTTAGTAAAAAAATTTCCATTTATATCTTACAGTAGAAAAGTCCAGTTCTTGGTGCCAATTCCGTGATGTCTCCATTGGAAGACTGGTCTGATGTTCTGCAGGTGGCCTTAGCTGGTTCCATTTAGGTATCACAGTTGTTTCATTTTTTAAAATAGAGAGAGAGAGAGACTGATATGTGCATCCTATCACACCTCTCAAAAAATATCAAGCTGCAACTGTCTGGAACTGTCCTTAATTTCACTATTTTCCCTTTTATAATCCTCCTCTGGATTCAATGAACAAAACATCACTAATCCATCATTTTCATTAGGGTCCAAGCTGAGACTTGGTGCTTCCATTGGTCAAGCTAATTCTTTTTATTCTCTTATCTATATTTGTCCTCTGACTTTTTAATTATAGAAGAGCCCCAAGGGCTAGTTTGCTTTTCAGTTAATTTATAAAACAATCATTTCCATTTACAAAAATATTTTATCTTTTTCTTATACTTTTTTTCTAAAAAAGTATGTTCAAATACCTTTTTTTTTTATTTAAAAAAAGAAATAATTTTTAAAGTTTTGCATCTGTGCGAATATATATATTGAGCAACTCTAATTTTTTTTTAGCTTTTAGTTTTTAATAAATTTATTTTTATTTGCGAACTTAAAAGTTTTTAGTTTAAATTAATGTAATGGCATATCATTACAATATATATATATATATATATATATATATATATATATATATATAGTCAATCCCAATATCAATAATATTCAATAATCTCAACCTATTGTGAAGGCAATAACAGAGGTGGAATCCCATCTTTATTTATGGTCCAATATATTTATATGGCATTAGGGATTACAATTGGACCATAAAAATTAAAATTATTGATACTAAAAAGTTTAAATAAACCTACTTATCCAAGTAAATAAAATCTGTTCTGAATGCAAATTAATAAATAGTCAATTATAGCATTACAAGCTGCAATTATAATTTTAAATTGCACCCACAGAATTACTTAAATAATAAGCATAATAATTAAGGATGAAATTAATCATAGAATTAAACTTGGTTGGAATGCTTTTGGTAGAAATAACTTGATACTAAAAGGAAATCTGCCTATGTGTTTGAAAAGAAAAGTTTTTAGTAAATGTGTTTTGCCAGTTTTTACTTATGGATCTGAGACTTGGACACTTAATAGAAAATCAATACAGAGACTTCAGACCACTCAAAGAAGTATGGAGAGATGCATGTTGGGAGTAACAAGAAGAGATCGAAAATGCAATGTATGGGTAAGAGAACAAACAGGTGTTACTGACCTCAGTGAAAAAATTAAAAGGTTGAAGTGAAGTTGGGCTGGACATATTGCTAGAAGAGGTGATAATAGATGGACAATTGAAATTTTAAACTGCAAAGACCCAGAATGAGACCACATGTGAGATGGATGGATAAAATAAGAAAGTGTGCAGGGGTGATGTGAAGAAAAAAAGCTAAAAATAGGGAAAATGGATTGAACTTGGAGAGACCTTCATCCTACAGTGGATTGATAATGGTTGATGATGATGATGATGAATTAAGGCTACATAGGTTTATAAGTAATCATTAAATCAGTCAATACTTAGGCAATCCCAATATCAATAACAATCAACAAACTCAACCTGTTAACCAGCAACCTCCTTTTACTAATAAAAAAGGAAACTACTTTTATTTATTGTCCAATATATTTATATAGATACTAAAGATCTTTTTACCATTGAAATAAGATTTCAGTTTGTTGTTACTTAAATGTTTGCATAATAAAATTTTATTGTATATAATCTGAAATCAATTATTTAAAGTCATATAGTATTATGTTGCATTTAATATAGTACTGTTAGTACTCTCTACATATAGTAGTGACACCAAGTGCAAGCCATAGTAATCAATAAATGCTGGAAGGTTTTTGCATCAAAATCCTTATTAATGCCTACTCATGGGGATGCTAGATAAGTTGGTCCTAGATAAGAATTTTGATGCACAAAATTTCCAGCATTCATTGATTGCTATGGCTTGCTCTGGTTGAAAATACTATATGGAGGAGTTACTACTTATTTAACAGCTTAGATAAGCATGGGAAATTATAGTCATGGGATGTTGTGGTTGTTTAATAGCACATGACTAACACTAACTGAATATTTATCTTACATCACTTTTGATTCTCTTGATAAAGTTTGAGCTTGACCTATTTTAATAAGACATGAATATTTATTAAAACTTCATAACAAGTTAATAATTATAGAATTACAATACAGAGAGTTTATAAAAAAATTGCAAAATATTGAATTAAAATTTTTGTATGCCATCATAGTCATCTTTGTTCTTTTTTTCACATGCAAGCCTTAAAGAATATTATTGTCATTACGGATAACAGTTCCAAGTGGTGGATATAATTTTTCAAAACTATACCTTATTTAAATTTATTTATATTCTGCAACGGCTGAACTTCGAAGGGAATGTCTTATCATAAATGCAATTGAATAAGAAATCGGTTAAAAATGACACTAAACTAACTCTATTTATGATTTGTAAATGAAGGGAAAGTTGTTTGCTTTTTAAAAATAACAATAAGTAATACATTTTGACAAACGAAATTGTAAATTAATCTTTATGCTAAGAGAAGACATTGTTCCGAAATCTAAAAACGTTAATATTTAGTTACGTTTGTGCTTTAGCTATTTACTACTTTCATGCAAGTTAATATTAGTATACTCTATTTTAATTATCTCTCTTTTAATATAAAAAAAAAAATGTATATCATTACTATTTTCAATTAACTCATGAATTTTTATTTACTAATTCTACTATTCCAAATTAGTAATCCTGCAAATTAGAGCCTAAATTAACATTATAGGTTTTAGATACCATTAAGTGAGTGTTTTAGAGGGGAAAGGCTGGCAAAATTTATTGCACCGAGCAGTAAGATTTCTAGGACTGACAGTTATAAGTTTTTGAATCAATTTTTACTTAAGAAAAGCAAAACGAAATCTATTTTTTAATAGATCAAACATCACTTGGACCTCAGACACTGCATGACTTCCAGAATAATCGGACATGAAATAATTTATATTTAACGAATATGTAATGTTTTAATACTTAATTAAAATATTAAGCATAAATACATTAAACTACAAATAATAATTATATTAACTACATTAATAGCCCATATATATATATATAATGTAATCAAATAAATAAAAGTATGTAAATTAAGTTTTTATAACCACAACTTTAGTCTATTCCTAAAAAGGTTAAGTCACGTTTTATTAAATGTTGAAATAAAATTTTATATACCAAAAATTAATATATATATATGTGTGTAATAGGATGTGTTTCAGTGAAAAACTGATTGGTTCTTTCTCTAAGCAGCCTTCAATATCATCTTTAAATCCATGCATTTATGTATTGCACAGCAATGTAGTTTAACTATATATCACAAAAACATTAAATTGCTAACCAGCCTGAATTACAATATATGAAATTGAATGTGACGATTTCTCCCTTCTATCATAAAATCTTGCAAACTATTTGAAAATGTGCTTCACTGACATGTACAGCTTGAATCATTTCAAATATGTAATATTAGCATGCTTTACATATTGGGATAAGGTACAAAATTCCTTGCCTCATTTGACATTGTAACTCATGATTTAAACATGCTATTGCCTTAAATCTTTTATGGAAAATAGATAAACTATGACAATATACATGACATAAATTGATTCAAAATTGGCACTAGCTACCTTGGTTAAAATAACATATTTTCATTAAAATACACTGTATTCATATGTATATAAATGTTAAATAACCTCCACACTTCAATAAAATACAAATGACTCCCAAGATGTATTTCATACTCAACCAGCACTCATCAGTTGGCCCAAATCAACATCTCTCATATATTTTTATATATTATTAAAAGCAATCAACATTTAGACAAACTCAATATCAGTAACAATATATATTATATGAGTATTTATCAATAATAAGTTATTATATTTTGATTTAGCGATAATTTTGACAACATCCACTTCAGATAAATAAAGTAATGATTTTGATTTACAAGTTTCAAGCTCATTCCACCCATAACTTTGACACTATCCATTTCAGACAAATACAGTAATGATTATCATTAACATTTCTTAAATTAGAGATTGTCTCTTACACAATTATACACTTTAAATCTCAATATAGATTAATATATCTCATTACTTTACATAAAGCAGATGGTGTCAAAGTTGTGGGTGCAGTGAGTTTGACATTTGTAAATCAAAATCTAATAATTTACTATTGATAAATACTCTTGTATATATATATAAAATACATATTTTGCGGGTTCATCCGTGTTAAAAACTTTTAATACCAATACACTGACGTTTCGACTTGGTCACACAAGCCATCCACAGAGTTATAAAAAGGTAGAAAGACGGTTGTAGAGGTGCTACAATCACTGGTTTGAATAAAACATTAAAAATCCCACCAATAGCAAAAATGTTAAATTTAAGAATGTTTTTTAAAGAAATCTTTCCAAATAGGAGGAAGTTTGCACGTATCATCTCGCTTATTGATACAATCTGGCCTTTTAAGTATCTCAATGGCTTCTCTGATTTTGCATTGGTAGAGATTATCACATCTGGATATGATCCTGGTACTAGAAAAATCTATTTTATGACCTGAATCTATAGTATGGAGTGAGAGTGCTGATGATGATGAGTGTTGTTTAACTGCATTAGCATGCTCATCTCTCCTAACACTGATGCGACGATTACTCATACCTATGTAAGAAGCTTTACAATTTTTACATGAGATTTGATAGACACCATGAGATTCAAGAGGGATTGAATCCTTAGGTTTGGTTATTATATTGCTGATCTTTTGATGAGCAGAAAATGCTGTATCTATATTATAGCGTTTTAATATACGTCCGATACTGTCTGTAGTTCCTTTTACATATGGAACACAAATCCTAATAGCTGACTTATCATCTTTTTGTTTCCTATTTTGTCTATTTTGGGCTTGAAATAAGGCTTTTTTTATAAATTTGTAATTATAACTATTTGCTAATAAAACACTATTAATATGATTTATTTCTTCTTTCAGATGTGTGTCATCTGAAAGATTAATTGCTCTATTTAAAAGAGTTTTGGCTACAGAAACTATCTGAGTTGGGTGATGATGAGAATGTAAATGTAAATATCTGTCTGTGTGTGTATCCTTTCTGTAAATAGAAAAAGATAAGCTATTTGGTGTTCTGGTGACTAGAACATCAAGAAAAGGGAGTTTTCCATCAGACTCTGTCTCCATTGTAAATTTAATATGAGGATGCATATTATTTAAATGTAAGAAAAAATCATCTAATGTATTTTTTCCATGTTGCCATATGACAAAAGTGTCATCTATGTATCTGAGCCAAATGAGAGGTTTTAAAGATGATGATTCTAAAGCACGAGTTTCTATATATTCCATGAATAAATCAGCTATTACTCCTGAGATAGGTGAGCCCATAGGAGTACCAAAAACTTGTCTGTAATGCTGTCCATTGTATACAAAATATGTATTTAAGAGACAATGTTTAATCAAAGCAATAATATGGTCTGGTAAATTGCAACGTTGTGAGATTATATTTAAAGCTTCATCAATTGGAATGTTTGTAAACAAAGACACGACATCAAAACACTCATCATCATCAGCACTCTCACTCCATACTATAGATTCAGGTCATAAAATAGATTTTTCTAGTACCAGGATCATATCCAGATGTGATAATCTCTACCAATGCAAAATCAGAGAAGCCATTGAGATACTTAAAAGGCCAGATTGTATCAATAAGCGAGATGATACGTGCAAACTTCCTCCTATTTGGAAAGATTTCTTTAAAAAACATTCTTAAATTTAACATTTTTGCTATTGGTGGGATTTTTAATGTTTTATTCAAACCAGTGATTGTAGCGCCTCTACAACTGTCTTTCTACCTTTTTATAACTCTGTGGATGGCTTGTGTGACCAAGTCGAAACGTCAGTGTATTGGTATTAAAAGTTTTTAACACGGATGAACCCGCAAAATATGTATTTTATATATTTAACCCGTGCAAATCTTCGTTTTAACATATATATATATATAAGAGATGGTGATCTGGGCCAACTGATGAGAACTAATTTAGAATGAAATGCATCTTTGGGTCATTTGTCATTTATTGTATCTTTATTTATATAATTTTAAAAGAATTTGCAGAAGTGTGAAGGCTATTTGATATATTTGTAAAAGAATTACACATGGAAAAGAGAAATATGAATAAGTCCATGTGTGTGTGTTTAATTTTAAAAAATCATATATATTAATCTTTAACTGAGGTATAAAGTGTATACAGACAATATGTAAATGACATTGTCAAATGCATCTGCCTTATTTTTAATACTATCATACCAATGTTTCAGCTGTGTTATACTAATCATCAATTGAGAAATGAATGTTATGATATAATCATTGTAGGAGAACTGTAAACTTTGATGTACAATAACATTAATGTTTCAAAAAATAGGAAACAAAAATAGAAAATTTAAAAAATATAAAGATGGGAGTAAAATAATAATAGATTTAAAACAATAAAAAAATATCAGAAGCTATTCATATTTGTGAATTTAAAAAATTCCTCTGAATAATAGTTTACATTTATTAGATGTTTTATGACACAATTAAAGTTTCTGAGGACCTCAATGGCTTCTCTGATTTTTTTGATGGAGAGTGTTACATTTCAGTAGGATCCTGGTTTTTGAATATATATAACCAGTATCCGTAACATGAAATGTGAATTCTGCTCATGAATAGTGCTGCTTAACTGCACCAGCATGTTCATCTTTCCTAGAATTGCTGCAATGATTTCTCATATATGGGTAAGAGACATCACAAACTCCACATGTAATTTCATAAATTCCATGAATCTAAAGAAAAAATGAGATATTTTTTTGAGTTCTTGGTTAGAAGTATACAATGTTTATTATAGTAATTTAAAATATGTTAAATACTATCTGAAATTTTTCTTATATAAGAAATGCAGTCTCTAATTATAATATAAAAAAAACAGCACATACCACTAAACAAAAATTAATAATATTCTATTCAAGTCTAATGACCCAAGGTCCATGAAGTTGATGAAATGTTATTTGGACATTATGCACTTCTCATGTATATGTGAAAGATCATTGCATTAGTGCTAGGAGTGATTAATGTGTAAATTCAGTTAAGTATCACTCATCATACCAGAATTCCCATTCCATGCTAAAGATACTGGTGATAATATAGATTTCTCAGTCATCAGAATATTTTCAAGATGTGACACTCTCCACCAAAAAAGTTAAGAGAAACCATTGAAATCCTTAAAAATCCAGATTATGTCAATAAATATGATGATGCATGTAAAATATCTTGCATTTTAATGATTTTTTAATCCATAAATCTGAATATCTTCTGATTTATTTGTATTATTTTTTCATCTATTTTCATTCCACTCCGACTTTTATATTTTTAAAATTTTCTATTTCCTGTTTTTATTGGTTGAACCTTTAAACTGTTTACATATAATATTTACAGAACTGCTACAATATTCTTATAATAACATTTATTACCTAGATAATGTTCAGTGAAACCTAACTGAAAAGTTAGTATGATTGTACTCTAAAACTTACATGGACAAACCTGGATAGAGTGTCATTTATATCTGCATCCTATGAAATCTTCATTTTAACATATATATAATAACCATTTATTATCAAATTAAAATAGCACCAGCAACCAATTTACCTGTAATTTTCAATACCAATTGTGACATCATCCAAAATATCGATTGATCAGTTCCCACAATGCAATTGGTTATGAGAGAAAATGTTTCTAATTATCTTCTTTGTGTATTATTGCCACCCTTCCAACATAATTCCAAAAATCATTTTTTCATAAAGGCCAAACTAAATATCATTTAAAAGAATATTTGACAGCATAATATTAAGGTTACATTGGAAGGACAGCATGAGCTTATGCAAATAATGAGAAATGTTGACGTTGTGAATAAATAGTAATGGGAGAGATGATTGGCTGCTGCTTTTAGCATAATATTTCATACGTTGTGCACACAAGCTACCTAAAATTTGATTGGCTGATTTATTTAAATTTAATTCGAAGTGGGAAATTTATATTTTTATTTTTTTGTTTTTTATCATTTGATTTTAAATTTATCTTTTAGCTCTATGTATTGCAAACGTTATGCACATTTGTTTTGGTTTATGTATATACATAATAATCGCATTAAGATTGTTGAGTTTAAACATTTAGCAAATATATATAAAAATATTAAGCATTTTCATTATTTAAATTGACTATTTTCTTAAGTTGACTAAAAGTTAAAAAATGATTAAATAATTACAATAAACATTTAAAAATCATTTTAAAAGTGAATATTTAAATTAAGTTTTGTTTTTAAATAAAATGTATTATTATTTTTAAATGAAGTTTGAAAAGATTATGCTAAATAAAAAGACAAAAACTGAATTCTATTTTTGTTTTCAGTTTTATATAATAAAAAATTTGCATGAGTATTTTTTCCAAGGATATAAATTTGTTTATGAATTAATAAATAATATTAAAGTATTAAAAATATTTTTTTATCACATTGACTGCCAAGGGATATCCAAGTGAACTATTTCTAGACTTAAATATGTTTAGTACATTTTAAATTAGTTTTTATAATAATAATAATAAATGGCTTTCTTGCGTGGGAATTCATAAAAAGTTTGAGATCTAGGAATATTCAAGCTGGCTGCAATCCATGTATGTTGGTTACTTTACTTCTGACTTAAATGATTCAGAGTCATTCTTTTAATAATATATATTTATTATCTATATTATAATAAAGTTTTAGGCTCCTGTGTGATTTACATCAATGTGATAGTAGTTGGTTTAAGAAGTAAAATTTCTAGACCAACACTTTTAGTAATTAAAAGATACATAACTTTTGAGAATGTAGCAATTCAATAATATCTCAAAATGAAAATTCTTCATGGAAATCTAACTATAAGATATCTTATAAAAATTCACACTATATGAACTGTAAGTTTTTATTGTTTATGAATAAATATATTCATAGCTATACTGATTTATAATATTTTTTTATTTATTAATGTATTATAAAACTTTTACATATAAAAAATAGTACCTTAAACAATGTGCATTAATACTTTATTGACATACACATTACCTTAGATTAGCACATCAGGTGCCCTTTGCTGTGAATAATTTTACTTTAATGTCATTAGAACATTTTGTATGCCAATAACTGTAGTGCAATCTTGTAAATAATTCCAAATAATTAATAAAAGCTATGTATTTCAATTTTTGTTTTTATTACTAGATGGCAGAGTTATCAGTAAAAAATAAAAGTCTATATTTAAAGATTAAATTGCAGAATTCATATTGCACAAAATACTATTTGTTCATAATTTATTTGTTAAGTAAAAATTATTGTAAATGGAAAGTTTGAGTTTACCATTTGTTGTCAATCATTTGAAAAGTATTTTTATATAAAAATTAAAATATATTTTTATAAATATATGATGGTTATAGAAATTTAAAACATATCTTGGAGGGGGGGGGGGTTACATTATTTTAGATAATGTAAAAAATAAGCTCTAGTTTTTTTTATTTCCTTAAATAAATTTATAGTTTTTACAAATTAATAACTTTTTTAATTATGTTTAATAATTTTAATAAGAATTTTGTGGAAAATCAGTTTTATTTGCCAACAGTATTATTTAAATTGAGTGCTACATATATAATAAGTTAATAAATAAATAAATCATATATACCAGCTATATATAGTAATAACAATTATATATAAATAATATTTTTAACATTATTCCCAATTTTATAACATTTTGCAAAGAAAGAGTTAAATCAAAAATAATCAAACTTAATTAAGCAGATATTTTATCCAGTGTTGTGCTTGCAATTATATTTCATTCCAATATCAGCCTTTCAAGCTAATTGAGAAGGCGCATGCTCAATTAGCTTGAAAGGCTGATATTGGAATGAAACAAACTTAATTAAGAAAAAAATAGAATTTAATTTCAAAATAATTACAGTGCAGAAAAATGTTTCATTTATTAATAAATAAAAAAAACTATTGGAATTAATAATAAAAAATATCATTTCTAATAAATACAATCTTGAAATAGTGAAAAGTAAGTAAATCAAAGATGATCAACCTGAAGGTAATAATAGTGATTTAAAATTCACATTTACAAAAAAAAAAACATATACACAACCCAAATTATATATTTATAATTAAATTAAATAAATATTTTTAAAGAATAAATAAATAAAATATCTTTATTAATTTATCAAAGCAATGGGTATTTTATTTATTTATTTATTTATAAAATATTTTGTATTTATTTATAAAAAAAAAGTATAAAAATCTTAAAACCTTAGTAGTTTAATCACAAAATACCTGAAACATTTTTAAATATATAAATGACAGAACTCATATTCCATAATATATATTTATTATAATGGTCGGGGAAGGATGAGATCTTACCGTATCTACCGTACAGGGCACCACCAGGCTATTTGAACCTAGAAAATTTATATAGTATGCAGATATGTAGTGTTAAGTTCTGATTTTTACATATATTTTATTTCAACCATTATCCACAGTCACTAGCTCACAGAGAACCAGAGATAATGTATATACAAAATAAATAAAAGAAGCCACTTCCAGTAATAACACACACAGACATTTATTAAACATATATAAAATTTAGAATTATTATTTTAGTATAACTTTAATTAATTTTTTTTTCTATAAAACATTATAACTTTATTTTAGTTTTAATTTACAATTTAACTTTTATTTTAGATGTTCACACAGATGAATTTAATAATATTTTATTTGAGTGTCGAGTATGAATAGACTACATAGATTGCATTTGAAAAAAAAAATTATCCCTGATTTAATTCTAGGCCAAAAGTTCGCAATCAAACCAACACCAATCTATTTGATATATTGACATATTCAATGCAGCATGAATATGACAGAACAATACCATACTATCAGGAATGCACATATTGAACAGCATGGTTATAGAGAAGAAATTGTCTCTCATCCAGTACAGGAATGTGACATCTGTCTGACAAGAAGAACAATAAAAAAACTCCATAGGAAGGGATTGCAGTCCTTTTTGCCATCTTACTAAGGGGTGATCCAAGGAGCATGGAATATGTCTGCTTCCGATGGTCAGTACGAAATGGGACTTATTTTGCCCAAGTGTGGTGTATAATGTGATCCTGCACATAGTAGATCTTCATGCTACATTTACTAATTACACCAATACATCCAATCTAGTGACCCAATTTAACTATGAAACAAATAACCCAAGATTAACCCTCCCTTAATTAAACTAATATAACTTTACAAATCTATGCAGCCATACATGCCTGACTTAAATTTAACATTTATTAAAAGTTGTTTAATAAAAAAAATCCTAATAAAAACTTAAAAGAATGAAAAACATAACTTAATAAAAATGATATATAAATATGTCGTTACATTAATTTAAAATAAAAACTTAAAAGTTCGCAAATAAAAGTAAAAAATTAAATGCTAAAATTAAAATGTTTGTTAAACGTATATACATTCGCACAGATGCCAAACTTTAAAAATATTTTTTTTTAAAAAACAAATAAATAAGTATTTGAACGTACTTTTTTATAAAAAAAAGTACAAGATTTAAAAATAAAAACAGGTATTAATTAATTCTTGTAATCTGTAAATGGAAATGATTGTCCTTGGGCTCTTGTATAATTAAAATGATCTGATGAAAGATAGATAGGAAAATAAAGAGAAATTAGCTTTACCAATGGAAGCACTAAGCCTTGGCTCAGACCCTAATGAAAGTGATGGATTAGTGATGTTTTGTTGATTGAATCTGTGTGGATAATATAAAAAGGGAAATACAGTTTTTTGGACAGTTCCAGCGTTTTGTATTTGAGAGATGTGGTCGGACGCACATATCACACTCTATAAAAAAAAATGAAAAGACTGTGATACTTTGAACCAACTATTGCCATCTCCAGAACATTATCTTCCAATGGAGGCATCATGGGAATTAAAAGCAGAAACCTGGACTCTTCTACTGTAAGCTATATTGACATGAACTCTAAATTTAAAAATAATTAAGAACTTTCGTTCAAGCTTATGAACTTCTATCTGACTTTTTTAAGTTTAAAATCAAATTAATAATGTTTAATTTTATATGTTTTCTGATTGATAAAAATCATTTCCATTTTTTTTTCTTATTGTATAAATTATTTATTGTTTAAATTTTAAACGATGAAATTTAGGTTGGGTATAGACGTTGCATAGATTCGTTAGCGGTTGATTATGTTGAAGTTTTCACATTTGATCAGAATATATAGGTCAACGATGTTAATGTGGGCAGGCCTTGTGTATTCCCTTTTGCAATTGATGTTATCGATGATTTTGTATTTTGATCGATTGTGTTTAATTTGGATGTTTTTGACCGTGGAATCTGTGCAGCTGATCTATACTCAACATTTTAAAACAAATTTATAAAAATAATCTGTGTGAACATATTTAAATGTTAAATTTAAGTCAGGCGTGAATGGCTATATAGTTTTGTAAAGTTATATTAAGGGAGGGTAATCTTAGGTTATTCATTTCGTAGTTGAATTGGTTCAATGGATTGGATATATTTGTGTAATTGTAGATGTAGTATGAGATCTGCTACATGCAGGATTATATATATATATGCCACACACCTTCTGTTTGCCTATGGATGGGTTTGTAAGATGGCAAAGGACCGCAGTCCATTCCTATGGAGTTTTATGTTTATTGTTCTACTCACCAACAGATGTCGCATTCCTGGTTGGTAGAGAGACAATTTTTTCTCTAATTCTACTTGCTGTTCAGATGTACATTCCTGACAGTATAGTATTTTGTGTTGTCATATTTTCATGCTACATTAAATACATAAATGTATCAGATGGATTGGTGCCGATTTGATTGCAAAATTTGTTGCCTAAGGTTAAATCAGGGAAGAATATTTTCTTTTCAAATGCAGATCTATGGAGTCTATTCATCCTCGACTCACTAAATAAATATTAAACTCATGGTTGTAATTTACTTAAATGTAAAACTAAAGATTAATAGGAAAATCTAAAATGTTGAATTTATTCCTCAAAATTTAAATGTTATTTTATATGTGTGTAAATAAATATTTTTATGTGTTAATTTTTGGCAGTGGCTTTTATTTATTTATATTTAAGATATAAATTAAGATATAGATTTTTATCTCTGCGTCTCCACTGAGCTAGTGATTTGGGATAACGATCTGAATATTTAAATAAAGTGGAATCTTAACAGCACGTATCTGCCTACTCTATAAATTTTTCTAGGTTTAAATGCCTAGATGGTGCTCTGTAGAGCAGATATCGTAGTTTGAGGTTAGATTCGATCTTCACTTCATTTCAATCGTTATACTTAATTAAACTAATATAACTTTACAAATCTATGCAGCCATACACGCCTGACTTAAATTTAACATTTATTAAAAGTTGTTTAATAAAAAAAATCCTAATAAAAACTTAAAAGAATGAAAAACATAACTTAATAAAAATGATATATAAATATGTCGTTACATTAATTTAAAATAAAAACTTAAAAGTTCGCAAATAAAAGTAAAAAATTAAATGCTAAAATTAAAATGTTTGTTAAACGTATATACATTCGCACAGATGCCAAACTTTAAAAATATTTTTTTTTTAAAAACAAATAAATAAGTATTTGAACGTACTTTTTTATAAAAAAAAGTACAAGATTTAAAAATAAAAACAGGTATTAATTAATTCTTGTAATCTGTAAATGGAAGTGATTGTTTATAAATTGTTTGAAAAGCAAGCTAGCCTTGGGCTCTTGTATAATTAAAATGATCTGATGAAAGATAGATAGGAAAATAAAGAGAAATTAGCTTTACCAATGGAAGCACTAAGCCTTGGCTCAGACCCTAATGAAAGTGATGGATTAGTGATGTTTTGTTGATTGAATCTGTGTGGATAATATAAAAAGGGAAATACAGTTTTTTGGACAGTTCCAGCGTTTTGTATTTGAGAGATGTGCTCGGACGCACATATCACACTCTATAAAAAAAATGAAAAGACTGTGATACCTTGAACCAACTATTGCCATCTCCAGAACATTATCTTCCAATGGAGGCATCATGGGAATTAAAAGCAGAAACCTGGACTCTTCTACTGTAAGCTATATTGACATGAACTCTAAATTTAAAAATAATTAAGAACTTTCGTTCAAGCTTATGAACTTCTATCTGACTTTTTTAAGTTTAAAATCAAATTAATAATGTTTAATTTTATATGTTTTCTGATTGATAAAAATCATTTCCATTTTTTTTTCTTATTGTATAAATTATTTATTGTTTAAATTTTAAACGATGAAATTTAGGTTGGGTATAGACGTTGCATAGATTCGTTAGCGGTTGATTATGTTGAAGTTTTCACATTTGATTAGAATATATAGGTCAACGATGTTAATGTGGGCAGGCCTTGTGTATTCCCTTTTGCAATTGATGTTATCGATGATTTTGTATTTTGATCGATTGTGTTTAATTTGGATGTTTTTGACCGTGGAATCTGTGCAGTTGATCTATACTCAACATTTTAAAACAAATTTATAAAAATAATCTGTGTGAACATATTTAAATGTTAAATTTAAGTCAGGCGTGAATGGCTATATAGTTTTGTAAAGTTATATTAAGGGAGGGTAATCTTAGGTTATTCATTTCGTAGTTGAATTGGTTCAATGGATTGGATATATTTGTGTAATTGTAGATGTAGTATGAGATCTGCTACAGGCAGGATTATATATATATATATATATATGCCACACACCTTCTGTTTGCCTATGGATGGGTTTGTAAGATGGCAAAGGACTGCAGTCCATTCCTATGGAGTTTTATGTTTATTGTTCTACTCACCAACAGATATCGCATTCCTGGTTGGTAGAGAGACAATTTTTTCTCTAATTCTACTTGCTGTTCAGATGTACATTCCTGACAGTATAGTATTTTGTGTTGTCATATTTTCATGCTACATTAAATACATAAATGTATCAGATGGATTGGTGCCGGTTTGATTGCAAAATTTGTTGCCTAAGGTTAAATCAGGGAAGAATATTTTCTTTTCAAATGCAGATCTATGGAGTCTATTCATCCTCGACTCACTAAATAAATATTAAACTCATGGTTGTAATTTACTTAAATGTAAAACTAAAGATTAATAGGAAAATCTAAAATGTTGAATTTATTCCTCAAAATTTAAATGTTATTTTATATGTGCGTAAATAAATATTTTTATGTGTTAATTTTTGGCAGTGGCTTTTATTTATTTATATTTAAGATATAAATTAAGATATAGATTTTTATCTCTGCATCTCCACTGAGCTAGTGACTTGGGATAACGATCTGAATATTTAAATAAAGTGGAATCTTAACAGCACGTATCTGCCTACTCTATAAATTTTTCTAGGTTTAAATGCCTAGATGGTGCTCTGTAGAGCAGATATCGTAGTTTGAGGTTAGATTCGATCTTCACTTCATTTCAATCATTATACTTAATTAAACTAATATAACTTTACAAATCTATGCAGCCATACACGCCTGACTTAAATTTAACATTTATTAAAAGTTGTTTAATAAAAAAAAATCCTAATAAAAACTTAAAAGAATGAAAAACATAACTTAATAAAAATGATATAAAAAAATACATCAAATAAAATTAATTATTAATAATAATTTACGTTGGTCAGATAGGATTCTATTTCTATTAAATACAGAAAAGGTTTTGGAATTAAAGTTCTTGCTGTTTTGAAAATGTTAATTAGTTATATAGTTCTTCCTGTTTTAAAAAGTCTGTAGTTGATAATTGATTGTAATTTGGAAAGTGTTAATTCCCACAAAATCCTGAGGAGATTGGTATGCAGTTAGCCATTAGCCCTTTATTGTAGCTGATATTTTATTGCCAGGCCCAGATGTCCTATGGTCCACAATATGGGAAAATGACTGGTCATTTCTCTTTCTCTTTAAAAAAACTGAAGGGATTGAAAATTGCATCTTTTTAATCCTTTCTCCTTCAACTCTCTCCACAGTAACACATATAGGACCTCTTCTTTCACATCTCTTTTTTCTATTCTCATTTATTTCCAAACTTTTCCTTTTATAGTAAACTTTCTAATCGAGTGAACATTACATCACAATGATGATGATCCTTCCATTGAAGTCTGTTTCCTGAGGGATTTCTTTCATTGGCCATTCTGTTTCTGTTGTTTTTCTCTCCTGTCTGACCTTTAATTATACATTTTGAGATGCCTAAGGGGTAGTTTACTTTTACTAATTGAAAATAATCATTTCCATTTTACACAATAGTATTAATTAAATTATATGCATTCTTAAAGATATATTTTTATCTTTAAATCTTTTAAGTTCTTTTTTTCTAAAAATTTAGTCTTAAAATACTTCCTTTTTTTCTTTAATAAAGTTTTCTTTTAATAATTTTTCATCTGTGCGATTTTATATATGAGTTTAGATGATGTTTAATTTTCAATTTTTAATTCTTAAAAAAAGAAGTTTTTATTTGCGAACTTGTCTATTTTTTTTTTAAAAAATAATGTAAACGAGATATTTATTTATATAGCGTGATGTATATAAATTGTAATAAACTAAAGATCAGCTTGAAATGCTGATCTTTAGTTTATTAAAAAAAATACTGTAACAACGTGTATGCCCATTACAATATATATATATATAAATTCAGTAGAAATTCTCTCCAAATAGTAATGCTATGTGATGTTTTAATGGTGATCATATGAAATAATAAAATCTAAATGTGCATACTATGGGAATAATTTATAATCAGAGTTTCTGAAGCCATTTTAATAAACTTTCAAATAATACTTCTCTTGTACCAATACTTATTCACAAATTACAAAAATTGTTGGATATCTATCTAACATCAATGTTTTACTTAATTAGCAAATAGTATGGTGAGAAAGAGGGAAATAAATAAATATATTAGCTTATTATAAATAATCTTAAGCAATTCATGGGTAAAAAAAACTAAATGCTAGAATATAAGCTGTCATGATATAAGGTTATACACATTGAATTCATGAAACAGGAATTGGATAGAATAAAGTAATTAAGACTAAAAATAATGTTTTTAAAACAATTATTTAATGTCTAATTAATAAAAAAATGACATGATATCAATTTCATTATAAAAATAAATAAATATATAGTTTGATAAAATTATATTAACCTATCAATTAACTTTTATTTATGGATTAATTTTAAATTTATTAGATTCTTTCATTAAAAATAACAAGAGTTCTTGAACATTTTCAAAAATCAAAAAAGCAGTCTTTGATTTTACTGAGAGAGCACATTGAGAAGAAAAAAAATACATTTTAAAATTATCTTTAGCTTTAGAAAGTAAAACTATAATTTATTTTGATTTCTTACTTTAAATAAAGCTGAAAATGTTAGAACCACACAGAAAATTTAATACAAATGTGCTAAAATGCCTAGTGATTAATAGTTTCTTTATTTTAGGCCCTGAAAGCACTTGCAAAAATTTTTGAGAGTGGTCAATCTTTGTTTCTCATTTGAAAAACATCATATAATATTTGTAATTGGTTTGTATATTAATAATTATTTTTGCAAAATATTTTTTTTTGATGTGAACATAATGTTTAAATTAATATTTTATTTGAAGACTTTTGTTTCTTAGGAATACAAATTAAGAGCCATAAAAAATATAAATGGAAAAATGTATTATTGTCCTCCCAAAAAAACATCATTGCATTCCATTATTTATAAGCTATTATCTTTCGCCATTTAAAAATAAATATAAGTAGAATTTTAAATTTTGAATTATGTTTTCATTGCTTTATATGACCTATAAAAATTTATTCAAATTTTAGAAATCAAGTTCAAATAAAAATATTTTTTAAAAAGTATTTTTTATTGACAATAGTGAAATATCAAAAGCTACTTTTATGACTTTAATTCATATTATTATTTTTTACTGTACGCCCAGGTCTCGTTTTATGCAGATTTATTTAATGCAATTTTGAAGTTATGTGATTCATGTTTCTTCTTAATATCTTTGTATGCGGTTTTTTTTATGCAATAAAAATTATTAGATCAGAAGTCAAGCTCCAATAATGTGCTATGACTTTAAAATTATAAAATTTACGACTCATGTCATATTTAAAATAATAGCACATTATCAAAGTTTGACTTCCATCTAATAATTTCAATATTTTCAGTGCTTTATAATAGTACTATAATAGATTTTATGCAATAAAGAAGTTCGTAATTCACTTAAAATCAGGATTTCCCCATTTTATATACATGCATTAAATTTTACAAGACTATAATGCAAATATATTCAAATGTTATAGATGAAAAATACTATGTATTGAAG